>JAQIWG010004710.1:0-15572 GCA_034695025.1 Chamaedrilus cognettii | reverse complement strand
TAAATGAAACTAAATCTTGCTGTATTAGAATAGGCAAGCGGTGAAAGGAGCCATGTACTGCACTTCATACTTTCAAGGGCATAATTCCATGGGCCAAATCAGTGACTTATTTAAGTATTAACAAAAATGCTGAAAATAATTTCAACTGCTTCTTCGATAGAATGAAAAGAAATTTGACGCAAGTTTTAATTCAATAAATAGCAAACTTCGTCAAATTTAATAATGACATTGTGACACTAAACTTGGCTTCAAGTAGGCTATAGCTCTGCCATGTTTGCTGTACGCTGTAGAAGCACTGCCTTTAACAAAGGTGCTTATTCGAAACATCGAGCATCCGTGGAGTCGTGTCTTCATGAAGAGTTTTGGAAGTTTTGATGCAACTACAATTGCAGATTGTCAATTTTATAAAGGATATACTACTGTTGAGCAATTAGCTAGCTTTCGCAAGACTAAGTCAGTAAATCTGTTACCATTGAGTCCGAGTCAGTTGAAAATAACATTGTTTAGCATTTTATCTGCCGAGGTTAGCACTATTTGGTAGTCTATAATAATAATAATGGGCTTTTCGTCCGTTTCATAGTCTGGCGACCATATCGGGGACGCCAGCATAGCATAATTAGTCTAGCATAATTAGTTTGCTTTTTTCCAATCTCTTTCATATTGCACTTTTAGTCTGAAATGTCATGGATTCTGTAGACTGTGCGATATTGTTCTACACTCTATGTTTTCTACTGCCTTTGTGGCGAATAAAGTTCTATATATTATGAATCGACAGAGTACTTCCATGCTTCTTCGTGAAATTACATATTTGAAACGATAATTATTCTCAATTATTTCATGCGCTTTTAAATTGTGTTACACTTCTTTATCTTGTTATCTCCAGCATTAATCTCTTTTGATATATGCACATTTATAAGTTTCTATGTGTTGGTGTGTTATGTCTATATGTTTTTATTGTTGTCAACAAGTTTTGATTGAAATCATAATTTTTGATTTGTGATAAAAAAACATCTTACGTCAATTTTTGCTCCACGAAATTATAGTTATGATGATAACTGCGGCCAGAGTTCTGAATAAACGACTTAGTACTGTAAGATTCCCAAACCCCGGACATTTAATATGAAAAGCGAATGAAATGTGAATATTGCAGACACTGGTGAGTACTTCAAAAGTGTTAATTCTCAAGAAGTTAAAAAATGGGCGACTATGTGAAAATTGATGAGTTGTACTGTGTGAGCGATATTACAGGTAATTGTGTGTTCAGCGGCTTAGGCTTGATACTTTTCTGCTTGCTATCTATATTTCGGTGACATTCTAATTAACCCCGTACCGAAATCTAGGCCTAGGCAATGCAAAGCATACATCCAAATTCCCTCAGACGCTTAAATCATAGCCAATGTTATCATTTGTGCTAGGTGAATATTAAGGTAAGCATATGAGCGATTCCCTTATACACAATGCACTAAGAGTCGCGTAAAAACCTACAATTTAGCTCATCGACGTATGCACGCGATAACTAATCTCAGTTCTTTGCGTATTTGATAACCTGTCGTATATCCTTTACAGTGTATTCAGCTATTTATATAGTACACCTTTGTATATAGTATGACCTTTCGGTATAGCATATAGTATATGGTTATAATATTTGTATACAGCATGGTTAGGTTCTGGAATAAGGTCAGTTACAACTGTCGTAATAGATGTTGATCATATGGCTATGCCAGTAGCCTACACAGAAAGTAGCGTTGTACATGTAAATGAAGAGTTTTTCATGCTTTCACGATACATTTCAATTCATGAATCATCAATCATGTGAAATAGTTGTAACTTTCCGGAGAATGAAAACGTTTGGTTTCAGTGATACGGCCGCTATCGAAACGAGCAATGGATTTTTTCAACAGATTGAAGAAATGTCACCGCAAACTGTGTTCAACATGAAGTTGTTCTTTCTGCGGCAAGTGAATTTTCTATCAGCCAAACGCTAGCCGCCTTGTTGAGTCGCTGGACTCACCAGCATAGCTGCACAATAATACGTGCACCACTGCACCTCATCTACGGCAGCCGGCTTGTAGAGTCGCTCGACTCATCAGCGTAGCTGGCACAATCATACGTGCACCACTGCACACATGCATACTATCATAATGGAATGTGTCATTTGCGGTACGGGTAACGAATTTGAGAAGCTATCAGCAGTTGGCCAAAAAGGAAGAACTACACTTTGCGAAACTTCTAAAAGACGAGGTGACCCAATGCATCTTACGATTGCTGATCTTGATACTTGTTTTGTACATGACAAGTGTCGCAAGTCATACACAGCAGCTTCCAACGTGGCAAAGGCTGAATGAATGTCCTCATCGGATTTTGTAGCTCCGTCACCTACAATAAGAAGGCGAAGCTCGATCGAAAGGTTGGATTATCCGACTCATTATCTGATATGTGCCGAGAAGGCAGATCTTACGGAATTTCGGAAACATCCTGACCGGTGCTCGCGAATCTGTAAAATAGAATTGGAACGGGCAAAAAAATTTGGCTAAAAAAAGAAAGCCATTGGAACGGGCAGAAAAGCGATAGTACAAGAGACGCTTATGAAAGCCATAGCCAATCGTCAAGGTTCTAGTGCCATAAACGTGAAGGCATGAATTGAATTTGCTCAAGATTTGCGAGCGGTGGATGCCATTAATCATCAAGAATGCTTGAAAGCATTTACAGCCACGCGAAACGCATAGCATGCCTGTGCCTGCATCAGCAACATCAGGAATTTGAATTTGGAAAATGCCGAAGCTTTTGAAAAGTTATGTGACTGGCTCAAAGAACCGAAAAACTTTTCCTGCCAGTTCACACTGATTGAGCTCAGGGAATTACTGTGCAAGTATTTGCCTGACGACGTCCCTGCATACACTACTAAGCATCTTAAGCGTCTGCTAATAAAGAAAATCAGCAAGGACATCGTGTTTTCAGAAGTTGATGGTAGGATGAATGTGTTAACATTTAAGTGCACAGCATCCACGATTTTACAAGAATCTTATGTTCAGTCTTTGTCTCGCAAGGACGATATCACGATGTTGGAACAGACTGGAAAACGTGTACAAGATGATATTCGAAGTACGCTTGGCTTCAAAGGCTCATCGTAAGGTTTCAATCCACCGCGCACAGATATTGACGTAGATGTTCTAGAAGCACATGTGCCAATATATCTGCTAGCGTTGATTACAGGTATTATCATGGAGAATCCGCACGTTAATCAATCACAAAGTCAGAGACTTCTCATCATCTCACTGTATCATGCTCTAATGCAACTGCACCTCGTCCATATCCATCGCCACTCCAGTTGTCGACCGGACTTTTTGTTCAGCAAAGTACAAGATGATCCAAGAAGCTACTGAATATGTTATCAAGTCTTGGACTTTGCGTCTCCTATCAGCATGTGACGGCACTTGAACGGTGTGCAGCGGCTTGCAAGTCACCAGATGAGCTTCCAGCAGGACTAAAGCGCTATGAAGAGGGCGGTGGGTTCTGCCAATGGATTGCGGATAATTTTGATTACAATGAGGACACGCTTACCGGTCATGACACGACGCATGTAATGGGAATCATCGCGTGTCAAGTGGATCGTGGAAGCCCAACACATACTATGCAGATTCCACGCAGGAATGTTAACCCAAGGGATATCACAGCAGCTGAAAAGTTCTCAAATGCGATTCTGCCCTATAAAGTACCAGTGAATTCTGAAATTGGGAAAATGATTCTCAAACCGATCTCTCGAGTCGTCGTGGACACAGCCAACTTCAAACTAGTCGATAACTTGTGGCTAGTTTCATCTAAGGAGCCCTAAGGCGCCTACTTGGCAGGGATTCATGTCGGAAGTAACTAGTGGGCGCTGCGAATGCTCTACCGTCATATATGACCCCATGATTCCAATGAATCCGACAACGTGGGAGACCGTGTATTCTACGATGACCTTCGCAGCGAGGCAAGCAAAATCCATCAATCAACACTGCGCGATACTTAATTTGATCAACCGCTCTACTTAAAGACGTATACCATCCAAAAGGGTAGACCAGAGCAATTCAATCATCTTTTCATTCGCCTTGGAGGGTTTCACCAACTCGTGTCTTTCTTGGGCTTGGGATGTAAGCTCATGGAAGACAGCGGCTTAGAGGAGCTTTGGGCCTCTATCTATGCAAAGAAGTCTCTCCGAAAGATGATGGAAAGTAAATCCTACTCAAAGCTCTTCGGGCTTGTTTACTAACAGATGCTGCTTTGCATGTACTACTGTTGGATTCTAGTGCGACTGCTGAAGTGCAAGGAAGTGCGGTATCTGAAGAAGATGCTGATGTTGCTCAATCATCAGACTGCTGTAGTGATCACGAGAGCATGGCAGATGAATTGTGGCACAATGACAATGAAGATGTGGCGTTTGATGGCTTTATTACAGAACCCGTCATCATTGACGATCACGCATTCGTCGAGGACAGTCTCATAGGATTCATTGAAGAAGTCGTGTCAGCGAATGAACATGATGCAACAGATGAACCCACAGGAGAAGTGGCTGCACCTGCATCTTACCCAATGCAAATCCCTGAAGACGGCTCTGTAATTTCAGCCGAGAAGGAAGCCTGCGATTTGGCATCAATAGAAATTGCTGATGGCGATAATGCGACATTCTTGACAACAAGGTTGTGGATGCAACTGAAAGGGCTGTATGTCGATTTGCGAAGCAAAGCACGATCCATACAAGGCATTGATGATGAAAGTAGTCTGATGGAATTACAGCTAGAAATTGAGAAATCAGAAAGAAATTGCGAATCATCTCAAACGGCTAAGTTGTGGATGCTGTTTATGAAATTTGTGAAAATCGTTAGAATGTTCATTAGAGCAGAACGTACAGGTGACTGGAAGCTGCACATTCAATCATCGCAGGACATGCTGCGTTCTTTGCAGCCACCGGACACAATAATTACACCAAATGCAGTTGTACTTGCAAGATGCCAAGAACCTCTGTGCTTGCATGGAGAAGGATTTCTTGGTGGTCCGTTTTGCTGTGAGACGTGATAGGAAGCTTTTCTGGAGTGGCACTTGGTCCGATATGTGTATAGAGCAAAGTTTGATGAGGTCAGGCGAGACTTCTGGTGGACTGATCAATATCACACACAAGGAAGCTGCTAAAACTGTTTGGCTGATGGCTGCTCATGTTATTGCTCAGTATACAGACGGATTGCGAGTTCTATCAGATACAGGCGCAGGTACATGGTAAGAGCAACACCATGAAGTCACAGCTGCGCGTATTTCCAAGGACGAGGTCGATTTGGATAAAATGCTACTGTTCTTGAATAAACATAATCCATTTAAGGACATGGCACAAGGTGGTCTCATCAATATAACCACAGCTTGCGTGACCGATGATCGAGTCAATGTTGAGGAAGGCTTAGAAATTGGAAGGAAGGTCTGTAACTCAATCGCTGGTCAAAAATATTCAGAAATCTGCTTGAGAAAGAAGGATCAGGTCGTAACCTTTGGTATCATGCAACAGTTTCTCTCAGCAGGCCCTGGCAAGAAAATAACTGTTTCTACGCTGGAACTCAGCAGAAGATTACTTGCTGTTGCATCGTTGTCTTCTGCTCCAGATCCCTCGTTATATTCATACGAATTGTCTTCCGTTGCTCCATCAATGTTTCATGACGATGGGACAATGAGAAAGTGTACGAAATCGCAGCTGGCGACTCATATAACTGGCTTATGCCCGGATATTGCGACGAGGAACAGAAGAATTGAGCAACAAACTGTCACAGTGATTGATGGCTGCTCTCTACTCCAGAAACTGTCGTGACAGAAATTGGGAACGATTAGAGACAGCTGCACCCATTTTGCAAGTCATGTGACCTCGCAGTATGTGAAGAATGAGAACCAACGAGCTCATGTAGTATTCGACAGCTACACAGTGACAAAGACAAAAAGTCAGGACAAAAGCGACAACGTTTTCATGCTTCCTTCGCACCTCAAACCATCGTGGATGTTCACTACCCTATTCCATCCAACAAAGCAGCTTTTTTTGTCAAATAGCAAAAACAAGCAGCGCTACATTGATCTGCTGTCAACATTTCTCCGTGAATGTCATGTCACAGTCGAGCATGCTGGTGATGAAGGCGATGCTAATGTTGTTATTGTTCGGGCTGCAGTGAGATTTTTAGAATAACGAAAGGTTGTAGTCGTTGTGTCTGACGATAAGGATGTTCTGGTGTTGCTAATGCATCACGTCACTGGACAGGGATCTGTGGTTTTACAGAGAAGGAATGACGACATTGATATTTTAGCGGCACAAAAAGCAGTTGGGCAGAAAATGTGTCGCCATTTGCCATTCGTGCGTGCCATGTCAGGCTGTGACACGACATCAGCTTTGTTCGGATATGGGAAGCGTAAAGCCTACAAGGTGCTTCAGAATTCAACTAGCTTGTCAGAAGTGATGAAATTGTTTGGAGATACCAATGCATCCAAGGAAGAAGTGAGAATTGCTGGAGAGAAATTTCTTCTAAGTATCTATTCATCTGGCCCCACAAGCATCGATTCCCTTGACGATTTGCAATTCCGGACCATGATATCTACGAAAATTGTACCAATAGAGAAAGTGCCACCCACTATACGTGCTGCCCATTTTCACAGTTTGCGCGTGCATCATCAAACATCAACCTGGAGAAATTTGACCACAGTTGCCCCGGCGGAAGATTTTGGGTTTTTCAAGGAGGATGGAGAGCTGCAACCATTCATTACAGACAAACAAGCTGCGTCATCAGCCATCCTGAAGCACATTAGATGCTCCTGTAAAAAGGGTGAAAATCTCTGTCATGCTTGTACTTGTTTGAAGAAGCTGCTGAAGTGCACCATTCATTGCAAATGGCGTGGCCATTGCAGCAATTCCTTTTGACGATCCCACATAGCCGGGTCATGGTAGTGACAAACGATGGTATGATGTTGTCTTGTGTCGCCAAAGTCAGCTCTGCGGCTCTCAGGAACCACCCCTCCCCCCCCCCCCCCGGCCAGTTAGCGAAGCTAGTCCAGCGCCGCGTAACTGTTTCAACTGTTCATTTACCGACCCCTGAAGGATGGAGGGCTGAGATTGGCCCTTGACGTCCCTTTGCTTTTGCCGTGAAACCCGCAAGTACACGTTGCCTCCCCCCCGCAGCGCAGAGGCTGCACAATAGAGCTTGACAAAAGGATGGCGTAGGACGGCGCGCTAGCTCCGCTTCAGAACTGCAAGCGACTCAGAGATCACCTTCGCAATGCATAGTTGATCACCGTGAAGAACAACCTTGCGCCGCTCAACTTCGGACTGCACCGCTGTCCAGAGAAAGCCGGACAGAGAGAAAAGGGACCTTCACCTTCTTCTTATCGCATCGCGCTTTGCTCGGTTAATGAGCAAGCGACTGCGACGAACATCATCACATTCTCTAGCATTGATGTTGCGAACAGAAAAATCTATCTTCTGGTTGGATCTTCATCTGCTGCAGAAAGAACAACTTCATGTAGGTGACAGTTTGCGGCGACATTGGTCTGTTGAAGAAGTCTATTGTCCGTTTGGATAGCAGCCGTACCACCGAAAACAGGCGCTTTCATTCTTAGGTAACTTTAAAATATTTAATTTTAGATTTAAATTTAGAGTTTCTTAGTCAAGGATTTTAATGTCATCGGAAAGATTTAAATTATTTTCATTTACATGTGGGATTTCACTTTCAGGCTAATCTACTTCTAGTTTGGCTGGACAGAGAAGATAACGAATGGACAAGTTTTGAGGAAAGTTGGGGAAGCAAGGGCTATGATGAAAGTGATAGCCAGCAGAATGAAAAACTGGATTGGACATGACATTGTATTGAGAGGACAAGGATTGTTGAGAGATATGATGGAGCGAAGAATGGAGGGGGAGAGAGGAAAGAGAAGGCCACGTATCGGAATGAGAGACAACTTGCTTGAGAAGGAATCGTATGCAGAGACGAAGAGAAGGGCCGAGGATCGGCTAGGACAGAAGGTTTGGACACCAACGACATGCCCTGTGGCAGAACACTGAAGAAGATAACTACTTGTAGTTATTTAATGTCTTTTTCACAAAGCATACAAACACCTATAACGGCAGGCGCGACTCCGGCGCGACTAACCTTCTTCTTATATGTGACTTAAATTTAATTGAGATCATGATGTAAATCAGAGGTTTTCAAAGTGCTGCCGGAGGGCCAAAGTGTTGCTGGCCGGGCTGCTTTCTTGCCTATGCTCAGCTTCGTATTTAATTGAATCCATACTATTTTGCTCATTATTTACAGTTATTGTCTGTTTTCCCTATGACCCCCAATCTTGTTTCCTCTTGGGTTTTGCTCACTTCATTGTATATATAAATAGAACACATTCCATAGATAAAATGGTTTTAATACTAAATGTCCCGGTCAGGTCCATTTCATCTCGAAAATGACTGGCCTAACTTGCGAGAACTTAAACGGGTGACGGATGCACAATAATACTCTTCAAAATCATATTCACAACATTTCAAAAATTTACTTAGACTCTATATTTCAAAATTTTTAGAAGATTTCTTATAGCGAATTTTTTCTCACCGTGATCACGCTGGAAGAACTTCTAGTAGGCCAACCCCTGCCTGCCTGCCGTCCGGCTGAGAACTTCTTAGCATTTTTTATCGACTCGGAAAATTTTCATGTATTTTTTGTAGTCTTTATCGGCATAGAGAAGTATAATACTCAACAAGAAAATATGACAAAAAGTAGCTAAAACGTTTGCAAATTTGATACTTGGCTCATTATTCGTTCATTATAAAACTGTGTGAAATAATCTGCACTATGCTGCTGCAGTGCCCACTGCTACATGTACAATTAATTTCAAAGTAATTTTAGAGCAATTTTGTTGGCTTGACTATTCGTTCAACATACATGTGGTGCTTAGACGGCCATGTCTGCCATAACGTCATCTCTTGAATCGGCTTCAAAATGAGAAATCAATAATAATGTTTATCGGTCACTTTATGCGCTTCGTTGAAAGCAAATGAGGAGTCGCATAAATTCATTCCTTTTGATGCAAACCCCAATCTCCTGTAAGCGCATCTTACAACACAATAGGCCTACTCTCTTTCGGGAGCAATGGTCCAGATAACAAGAGCTCCTGCTAGCGCCAGATATTTGCTCATCATCCACGCAGCCACCGAAGCGGATCGAGGAAGCGGCGACGCGTTTGACATTGGGCGCTTGTAACGCGTTCTAAGCCTCATTGAACACGTCCGTCGGCTGTTAGCTTCGCTTAGTAGCCTATGCTACACATTATTAGGCCACAGCATTATTAGGACTTCGAGACAGTGTTGATCCGGGGTCGAGACCGAAAAGCTGCGAGAATCATTCTTCAAGCAACAAATCGACCATAAACCAATCAAAACTTACTCGGGACTTATAGTCTCATAGTCTCAGGTTGTTTCTTTTGATTCTATTACTCGTTCTAAGCATCATGTTTATCAAGTGAAGAAGAAGGAAGAAGAAAAGAACTCACGTCGGCTGATTCGACGACGGCGGGGATACGACAGGTCGTTCTGTCGTCTGCCTGTAGACAGGCGTGACGTGTGGAACACCAGAGACACCCCCACATGGACTGGGTGCAGGCTGTACACCTAGGCATATGCACAGAGATACATCTAGGCATACATAGATTGATGCACATGTTGTTCTATCGTTTGCCTGCAGGAAAGTGTGGCCCGTGGAGCAACCTAGACATCCCCAGGGCCTGACGTGGGTGTTGAAACAAATTCGCAAAAAATTTGCCAAAATACATTTTTTTTCGCCAGGCCATACTTTTCTTCGCCAATTCTTTGCATTATTTCGCTTCGGTTGCACTGGAATACATCAAATTTATTGCTGTTCATCACCATAGAGTCAGTAATTGAGCTTCAAAGAACAAAGGACGAATATAAAATTCGCCAACGGCATTAGCCAAATAGAAGAAAAAGAATTGGCAACTGCTCAAAAAATTATTTTTTTGCGAATTCGGCGACTGGCAGATCAAGCCCTTGACATCCTCACGGGGACTAAATGCAGGCGGTACACCAAGGCATACACATAGAGATACACCTAGATTCAGAGACACATCAACACAATCACACTGAGATACAACTACAATAAACGCCAGGCGAATAAAGTTATTTTTATTGGACCAAAACGTAAATTTGATTGTAACTTAGTACCTCATTGGTTTTGATGCATAATACTGAAGCAAAATGATGAAAAAGGCTTCCAAATGGCGCCATGCCACACAAACTCGTCGAGGCTCGCTGCGTGTCGAGGAGGAGGCTGGTGTGGATGCTTTGCTAAGCAAAGTCGCAAAGTCGCAGGCGCAAAGTTGCAGTCCCAAGGTGCATTTTAACTAAAATATCTGACTAGGGGCTAATAATGCTACGTAACTATATGAAAGCGTCAATAAATATGAGTAATTTTGATTAAGTTGAGTGTGCATCGCAAGACCACTGAACTAATTACTATTGAGTTATTAAGTATAACTAAAATCCATCAAAAAGCTTAAGTATTTAATTTCTTTTCTTAAATACTGTTCGCTTTGATAAAGTTTAAAAAACGTATATTGTGTACTAATTGTTTTAAACCCGTAAGGAGAAAAACAGCTCTAGGTAATCAAACTGACGAGGAGTGGCGGCTGCAGTCGTAGAAAGTGACTTGTGTGTCGAGGAATCTGACACCCGTCTGTGTGGAGCGGATGTAGAGCGTCACGTTGACATGATCTTTGAATGACGCATCGGCACATTGTGATCTCATTTGAATGTTAGCATAATAGGATCACTTGTCAGCATATTGGTAGAGGAAAATGTATTTAAACAATCTTACTTCCGCACTATCAACAACGCTTTCCAGGGTGAAGTGACATCGTTATAGATCTGGCTATTAGAGCATAGCGTAGATATTAGCCAGTAAAGCGTATGCCATTTAAGACTATAATTTTGTGACAATTGCACGTTTGCTCACTATTTTTGATCATTGTTCTTAATAGCAATTAAGAAAGTAATCCCACGTGAAGTGATATGGTGGGCATTAAGGGAACTTGGGGTGGAAGAGTATATTATATTAGTCATAAAGGCTATGTATGCAGGAGCACAGACGGCAGTTAAAGACAAAGGGAGTGAGAGCAAACTGTTTGAAGTGAAGGTTGGAGTACACCAGGGCTTCGTGCTTCGCCCACTGCTATTTATAATTGTTCTGGAAGCAATATCCAAGAAATTTCGGAAAGGCCTAAGTATATGCCGATAATTCAGCGACATCTGAGAAGTCGGAAGAGCTGCTGATGGAGAGAGTAAAGATATGGAAAGAAAGTCTCGAAGCAAAGGGTCAACTTTACGGTAAAAAGTTCAAAAAGTTCAAAAAGGTAAACTTTAAGAAAACTAAGGTGATGAGGTGAAAAGAAAATTCGGGACAAATTATGAGCTTAGGAAAATATCCATGTGGAGTATGCAGAGAAGGAGTGGGTTTAAACGCAATCAAATGTTGCAGGTGAAGGAAGTTGATTCACAAAATATGTAGTGAAATCAAAGGTAGATTGAAGAAAGATCCACTTTTCGAGTGTTCGGTGTGCATCAAGGGTGTAGACAACAGGTTAAAACAGAGGAGAAGTATGTGATGCTTGAGAAGGGGTGTAGCATGGAGCGTGTGAGAAGTTTCTGTTACCTGGGAGATATGATTGTAACCTGCTATGTGTTCTGTTCTATTACATTAGAAGACACCCGATAAAGTTACTATGGGCGCAGATTAACGACTTCTATGACTCTGCATCGGCGTCGACAGCGAAAGAACGTCTTACGTTTGATATAGCGCAGCTCAAGGCGGATAACACTCCACGCATGGTCAGCCGGCGGGGACCCCCGGACGTTAAGCTTAGGCAAGAAATTGAAGATATCTTTGTTTTGGCTACATTCGTGGGCGAAAATGGTCTGGTGAACAGTTTGCCTAAATATGTGGCGGACTCTCCGGATCAGCTCCCGCAGTTTCGCGTTGAGAAGGGCGACATTTCGGCGTTGTTCAATAAAATGGGTAAAATGGAGTCGGTGTTGGAATACATAAGAAACGAAAACTGTGCGCTCAGGTGTGCTGTGACCGATATCACGACCGCCATGACACATCAGAGCGCCTCTAGAGTGAACAGTATAACCACCGATGTACCCGCGCATGAACCACGACCCAGCTACAGCACTGCGCTCAACTCGGGAGTGAATGCGGCCAATGCCGAGCCTGCAACCGACTAGTATACCGTGGTGCACAACAACAGACATTTCGATGACTCATCGCGCAGCAAGCGTCCTAGGCCCTCGGACATCCCGCCGGTCGCAGTGCCGCCAGCCAGCATCAACAACAATCCGTCGAGGTCAGCTGTGACTAATCGGAGATCTGCTGTTCCTGCAATCGTCAATCGCTCATCACGATCGCATTAAAGCGGCGCCGCCAAAAGAAAATAAATCGGTATTCTGCGTTAGCAAATTGGACGAGGCAATCGACGCAATCGACTCGCTTACGCCCTGCTGGCGTGAGCAGGCCGACTGATCGTGGCAGCAGGCGCGACGGCGCTGTGTCTCGCCCAAGCGCCAAACCACTGCGACTACGGACGAGCGACTACCGGCAATCTTACAGCACGGCCACGCACTTCACCGGGCAGACACCCACGGCAGACTCAAGATTCAACTGGGCTGATTCGATGTCGCCGGCTCCCTCGCTGCGTGGGAACGTGATCTCTGACCCTCTGGCATCTGGCGCGACGAGCGCGTCTGTGCAGCCAGTCACGGACGACACGGCGGGTGCCCCGGTGCAGGCAGTCGTGGTCGATCGGTAGGGGAGGGCTGCGGGGCACGGGGAAGATGGAGGTGATCCTCTAATGGACACCGCTGAGAGTAATTTCAATCATAAATGGCTCTCAATAATCAGAAATTATCCATGCTGACAATTAATGCCCGTGGTTTTAATCAAATAGAAATGTTTATAATGGCGCTATTTTTATTCAAGAACGTTGGTTAAATGTAGCCAACTTGACAAAACTGACACGTATTAGTAATGATCATTTGATATTTGGTGAATCCGCTATGTTAAAAAGTAATCCTAGTGGTATTTTAGTCGGCCTTCCGTATGGCGGAACTGCAACACTTGTGAAGAAAACTTTGTCTGCCTTAGTGACATGCAAATTAGTGAGTGAATGGATTGTTATTGTAAGCTTGGGTAATTCTCTAGTCGTAAATACCTATTTTTTGTGAGGACGGGACACTGGAGTCGCATGATCTGGTAGTGGATATGCTCTCCGAGATTGAGTCTGTGGTTAATAATTGTTAAGATATTGAGTACATTTTTATGGCGGGAGATTTTAACACAGACTTAAATCTAAATCGCAAGCATTCGTTAACTTTGAAATCCTTTTTATGTGACTGCAACATTTCCTTTGTTGACCAGAATCATAGTGCTAATAAAGTTTCTTATACATTTACTAATGAAAAACGAGATTGTTACTTAACTATTGATTTTATATGTATTTTTACAGAACTATTACAGCACGTTAGTGGCTACAGAACAATTCATGCTTGTAATAATTTCCCTGATCACGAAAGTGTAAATATTATAGTTTCTGTACCCATCAGGTCTAGACTGTATGCTACACTTACTGACTCACGCGGTGGAGCTGATAACAGCAGTGTAACTGCGCCTTCTAAGGCTGCCTCTACGGCGGGCGGTGAGTCATGCTATCAGGTTAGGTTTGATCGCGGTAACCGTCAGGGCTATTATAAATACGCTGGACAATAACTGCAGTCTACCTGTATATTGGTTGATTTGAGTCATTCTGTTTATCTTCTAAATAACTCCAACAAAGCCACATTCGATGATAGAGAATGCCTATAGTCACACTGTTGACGCACTCAAGCTAGCCGCTGGCAAATTTATACCCAGGCTGAAAGTAAAAGCACTAAAGTTCTGCTGGGATTCAGAATTAGAAGATTTAAAACAAAAAGGTATGCTTTCTCACACTCAGTGGGTTTATTGTGGGAAAACGAGAAGTGGCAGTATACACGAGACTCGAACCCACGACAAGTATTGTTATAGACTTCTAATAAAACAGCGCAAAGGCCAAAGCAAAGAACAGGTATCCAACGATCTTCATGAGTCTCTTATTAATAAGGGCCCCTGCAAGTTCTGGATGACATGGAAACAAAGTGTGTGATTCTGGGCGTTCTCTGCCATGCATTGAGGGCGGCAATGATGATGATCCCATTGTCGAAAAATGTAAAGATTATATCTCTAACGTATGTACAGTTAGTTCACTGGATAGTGATAAAGTAACTACACACTGTTTTCATGCTCGTATGGCCAAATATAGGACTCACTGCTCTTCAGTGTATGCTGAGATTGATTCTGGCCTAATTCACTCTAGAAGTACCGACTGGGGGTCCGCTGGACCCCACCTTGCTTTGCGCTTGATTTTTTTTGTCATTATTGCAGCTATGGCTTAGACCTTCAGGGTAATCGAAGGTCTATTTAAGGTGATCAAAAAACATATAGTCACATGGTCCCACCCCACCCATAGATTTTATTTTATTTTATTAGACGAGTACATTCGGTATTGCGCGCAGGCAAAAACTCGGAATCTCGGTTCGCCGGTGGTTTTGTGCAAATGTATTTCTGGAAAGATCTTATGCCTGTGCTTCAATTAGAACGATTTAGACTGACAGATGGCTTCGTTCAATCCATCCTCGTTTTATTGTAGAAGGAGAGTAACTCTTGCTCGTGCTCCTATTGCACTTGGTGAGGACGATTCAGATGAAGAACTGAATTCAGATATAGAACCGAATTCTGATGTACTACCGGATTTAGAAAATGATTCAGATATGTCTGTTGATGTTGACGATATTGTTTTGTCAGACCATGACACGGACAGTGAGGCAGGGATGAGCGTCGATGAGGATGTAGACGATGACGAGGAAGTTGATAACACTTTCTTGACTGCTAAATCAGGACGGAAATGGAGTTGTAATACACCTAGACAGCGCAGAACAGCTGCTGTGAACATTGTAACTGAACAAGAGGGGGTAAAGCCTGACGTCGCAGTGTGTGGAAACCATCAGTGACAGTTTTGGTGTGTTTATGACTGACAGAATGATTGAGGATATTGTAACATACACAAACCAGTATGGACACGCAGTATGTACTGTAGATGGTATTGATCAGACAACAGCAACTGCAGAAATCCGTCACATCGACCAGATCGAACTAAAGGGTAACTAATGTGATAACCTGTCGTGTTTGCACGGAGGGGGAGGATGAGGGTAACTAAATACCGATGATACGAACTGTGAAACTGAACGAAAATGAATGACTACTATAATGTGTGCGGTATATTGTTTTGATGGGACAGTAATGAACAAAGACTATTATTTTAGTACAAGTAATCAATGAAAGTGAAAGTCGTAGAGAAACAACACGTGACGGTTTGCTAATTCATACATTTTTGTTACATTTGGCATGCTAAGATACGTTTTTCACATAAAAATATCGGGGGGTCTT
>JAQIWG010004709.1:0-15574 GCA_034695025.1 Chamaedrilus cognettii | reverse complement strand
GAATGCTAATTGAATGCTAATTGAATGCTAATTGAATGCTAATTGAATGCTAATTGAATGCTAATTGAATGCTAATTGAATGCTAATTGAATGCTAATTGAATGCTAATTGAATGCTAATTGAATGCTAATTGAATGCTAATTGAATGCTAATTGAATGCTAATTGAATGCTAATTTAATGCTAATTTAATGCTAATTTAATGCTAATTGAATAATGAGTGAATAATAATTGAATAATAGTTGAAGCACATACGTGAATTCAATAATAATAGTAGTCGGTATTTAGGGTGTCGAGGAACTTTCATAATCATGACATGATGTGAAAGGGCGGGCAGCGGCGACAGCAACGAATCCAAACGCAAGAGCACGACAGTGGACACACCATTGCGGAAATTAAAACTCGATATTGCTTCACGTCAAGAACAATGACAGACGGAGTCAATGACATTTTTGCTACAGGACGAGGCCTTATAATGTAAGAGTGCATTTTAACTACAATGCTTCGTTTAATCAGCTGAACAAAGTTGCAAAATTTTGATTTTGTCGAACACAAATCAAACATGAACTTAATCAACCGCAGTGACCCAGAAAACGAAATTATTAACGCTTCCTAAAACACCGTGTCCCACATGGTTTCTCGGAATCAGACTCCACGCAATCTGATAACCTATTTGACTTTTTCGACGCAAAAAATTGCTCTTTACGTAATTCTCGGCGCTTAGGGCGTTGAAGTCAGGGCTTGCATAGACAGGCGGGGGGGGGGGAGTGTGGGAGATTGAATGCCCCCGCCTCAATTTGCAACTTCTAGGGCGCTTCTAATGAGAAGAAGCATCCTGGGGGTCCATTTGAGAGTCTTTTAAATCCCCCAGGTTTTTTTGCATTTTCAGCCCCTGCTCAGTTTTTCAACTCCAAATGTTTAATGTTTGTGATAAAGTTACCTTGATGAGAGAGAAAAGCATTAATTTTGATATAGTTCTTCTTGGAAATCGGTCTCTTTCTATCTCTTCCCCCCCCCCCTTTCGTCTTCAGTTCTCGTAGATTTTTACCTCTATTTCTGTGAACTGATCCCAGGCTCAATTTTTCAAACCAAAAAAGCCATCCCCCCACCTCACTTAGCCTATACGAGGCCAGTCCTCTCTCTACAATCACTAAGTCTTACGACAAATTATGAGCTGACGCAATCTTGCGTTAACTGCGCCAGTTCACTCAGTGTTCGACTTTGACAAAAAAATAACTGGGGGAGGGGGGAGGAATGTCGAGGAGTAGCCTACTTTGATTTTCATTTTCGTGCAAAAGTAGCAACCAGGGGGCAGAGGATAGGGGCGGAATACGTACCCAAATTTTAGCCTACAGCATATAGGCTAACATCCTTTGTTGAAGTTAATGGTTTTCGATCTCGATGAACAGTACGGGGAGTGTAAAAATCGGACATCTCCCCACTTTTAGGCACGGACGAAATGTTTATGTAATGGAGTTACCATTAGCGATTTCCAAGTCAAATTCAATTTTTGTGCCAGAACCAAATGATTTTTTATTTCACGACAGTCACAACAATGCTTTTCAGTTTTTAGGCAGCCTTTATAGATAAACTGGAGGAAGGGTCTAAATGACCCTTCTTCGTTTTAAATTGTGAACTGGGGGTCGGGACATGCAATTTTTTTGAGTCCAACCCCTAAGTCCCCCATTCAAATTGATCCGAGCGTTCAGTGCGTCATGGCCTACTTACGGCACTAAATCACACACCGGGTCCGTGATCAGAACGCTAATTGAGCGATGCGGTTCGCATCGGTCTAATTCCCTCTCACAGCTGCTCGGATTGGTTGAAGCTGGGTCTGCGTTTGAGCTCAGAAAATTGATTAGCAGTTTTTCGCGTATGTTGCTAATCGAATTTAATATTGATTAGCAGGCAAACTTATTTGATTAGAGGCCTCAATATCGCCTTAGGCCTAAATCGTCAGAGGGATTACACGAAGGCTCAACTGTTGAGTTAGTAGACTCATTATCAGTACCCATCTGATTCCGAGGGCTAGCTGTCACAGAGCAAAACGCTTACACCAATTTTTATAAGTCTGTCGAGAACGCAGTACCGAGGGCACAAAGAATAAAAAAATAAAACTTATCGGTATAGACTATTATGCTTTCTATGCAAATGTTATCGATGATGAAATGCTGATGTCGACTGTAGCAATTTCAACGGTATAAATTAAATATGCAAGAATTGCTTGATAAAATGCTGCAAGCTACTGCACGTATAATTATGGTACGCGGCGTACAGGCTTTATTAGTCATTTAAAACTGCGCTATTAACGTAGTCGCGCTGTATCTCACAGTATATGTAGGCTTTGTACGTCGAGTTGTTACTAATAGAGCCGCGCGTGAACTGAAAATAAAATTAATGTTACAATTTATCAGTTTCTATTGAACTGTTACCGCACAAATTTTTGATTCGCTAATGTTGCGAATCGAATTTGTGTTTGATTCGCAAAAGGGGTCAAATTGATTTGAAATTTACTGCGACGCGAATCCAGATAAATTCGGGTCTGAGTGTGGAAGTTGGTCACTCTCGAACAACTCGATTACCGCCATCATTCAGTGGCAGAACCACATTAATATTCCCGCTTAAACGGTAAACTTAATTTCACGATCAAACTATCGCGCGGAATGAGTATCCTATAATGCTGCCCGTAAATTTATACGCACCGTTTCGAGTCCAAATCTGACCAGGGGGCGCTATAGTTGCACCGGCAGTGAGAGTGGAGTCAGTGGACATCAACGTGCGGACGCGAGCGTTACGTTATCGTTAACTCATTAAGAATTTAGATTAGAAGATTAGGGAACGCGTCGTCGTCATCCAGGGGCGGCTGAATTTGTTTGTTTGTTGGGGAGGCCACTGGGCAGCCACAAAATCACTGGAGGGGCCACATTTTTTCTTACTTATGTATAACTTGCAAGCGGGGGTGCGGGGGGCGGGGGAGGCAGACAGAAATTCCGTCATGTGCTATGAATTGCGATCGATTTCCTCATCGTTAACAATTGCCGTCATATTCGTTATCGTTATCGTTAACGAATACATCACTGTTCCTGTCTCTGCCATGCACGCAACTGTTGTTGCCTGTGCGCAGCAATCAGTGTCCAGCATTAATCTGCTGCAGCTGAGAAAGCCCGCTAAGCTCTGGCAGGAAATTAAAGCGGACGACGGACTGCGTCGCACCACCACGGGCTGTTTTTGACCAATATCGCATTTTGTGTATCAAGACAGAATGTGTAAATAGACTGGAAGCCAAAATTCTGAATGTAACTTTACGGATATAGAACATGCGTACTTGCTGTATAACGTGAAATTTTTGCGGGCAGGTAGTTTTGCGAATTTCACGAATGGGGAGATCTAAAACTCGCGAAAATTAGCCTACAATGCGCGAAAATAAATCTTCAGAAACTAGGTCTAAACGATGGGCAGTTCTCATAAACGCGAAAATGAATGGTGAGCTTTTTTTGCAAGAATGGTTCTCAAGGAAGGTTTCTTGTCAAAAACCGTTTCTTCTTAAATTCATCCAAAAACCGATTGTTTGTCAGCGTCTGCATTTGTTTTCAGCGTGTGCCTTTATCTTAGCGGATGTGCTTTTTACTGGTAGATTTCTTCAGAAATAGTGCTTTTTAACGAAAGCCTCAAAACGCGAGTGTGTGCGCGTACGCTTTTAACGAAAGTTTCGCGGTGTTTTTTTTCCTTAAAAAAAAGTGTGGCATCTGCGATACTTGGCTCGCCAGAGCCGCGCAGATTTGTAGTGACGTCATCTGTGATAAGAATACTTTCCGCCGGTAACGTTGTCGGCTGACAGCCGGCCTAGCGCACAAAATTGCCGCAGATTCTTGGCACCAGTCAAGGCTTCCGTTAAGCGTTTTCTTCTGGCGTTCAGACGCCAAGACGCAGGTGTTTTGTCGTCGGCAGACGACTTAACGTCGTCTTTAATATCGTAATTTTTTCGCGGCGCAGCCGTAAGAGCAGTAACATAACATACCGTAGATATAATTTGATTGCAGCGACGCCGAGACCTTTGAACTCTGGCGTCTTACACGCCGCGACGCCAGTTAACGGAAGACCCGGCTTCAGTAACAGCGCAGTACAACGCTGAATCTGGTTCGGCTTCGCAGCAGAATAAATAATTCAGCGGCACTCAGCGAAAATATGCTTAGGCACGACCCGGAGGGATAAACGCGGTGCGAGGGAATTCAGGTTACGCGATTTAAACTTTCCCTCCTTCTCTGCTTGCTGTAGCCTGCTTGGTCCATCCATTCGAGAACCCATCTTCTGGGTTTAACTATATCCGTTCAGGCCTTAGCAAAAATATTAAGGCTGAGTTTTTTCATCAAGTGTTAAAATTTAATCCGAGGTCATGACGTCATCACACCCAATGAGCGCGCTGAAAACCTGATCTATGGGTAATTTAGCGCCATGCGATTGGTTTTTACAGAATAAATCTCGGATTAAAATTTAACACTAGATGGAAAAACCCGGCCTAGGATTGTTGAAAAGGATGGGGCCTAAAGTGATTCCTTATGGCTACGTCGATATCGTTATATTTCAGTGATTATGGATGACAAAACTTGAAATGGCCTTATTATGCATTTTATTCGCCAAATCGATGACAGCACATCATCACATCAAACCGAAAAAAATCAACTATGCGCCAAAAAGTATCAGTGAGTAGGCTAGACTATAAGGAATTTTGAATTGTCACAAGTTAAACAACACATTGCAACAAGCCTTAGCCACCCGATGCGAAATTACATCAAACGATAATATAAAGCTTTTATTCGACACAAAGTCAGACATAACATAAACAGCAACAGAAAGAAAGTAGCAAGAGAGTGAGAGCAACCAATAGCAACTTGTGCAGCAAATCAGTGTAAATGTGCAATGATGACATTGTGATAACGCCATCACAATTATTAACAATGTTGACATTATGTAATAAATCAGGAAATGAGTAGTGATAAAAGTGAAGTCAAAAACGGACATGCACGGCCAAAATCAAGCTCAAAATGCAGGCCTATATAGGCAATGTTTAGAACGGCCCTAAGATTTTTTTTTTCATAATGTCACGAATCTAGTCCTAACTCGCCTTCTAGCCTTTAATCACTTTGGACTTGACTGTTGATCCACTATCATGTCTCACAATGTGGTACTTGTCTGTTATACGACCACCAAAATTTTTAATTTCTATTCTATGTAAAAAATGTAATGACGAACTGAAAATCAAAAATTCAAATTTATTCAGGTTCTAGGGTTAGGGCTAGGGTTAGGGTTAGGTTCCATATGCTATTCTATACTATGTTGTCGTTTTGGTGGTCGTATAACAGACAAGTACCCACAATGTTGTACTTTTTGTCCGCATATATTAATGCCCGCTTCCCACTTCTTGACTGATTATTTTAAAAGGAAAAAGTAAAGTATACGCAGCCCCAAATATCACAGGCACCCCTGTAAATGACCTCAATATAATTATAAGGTACAAATACGCTCAAAGAAACCCTTGAACGGTACGTACACTCCTTAAAGCGCTCTGGAACATTTCTGCCAGCATCCGTACCCTCCCCCCCCCCTCTCCCAATAGTGAGTTTCTTCTTGAATTGTTGTGTTGTGTTGTATGGTTTCATACCATCTACAAGAAATGTCCCGCCTCACATTTCAGTGCTGAAGCTAAGCGGCTCGCCTGCTGCTTCTGATCGTTACCAGGCAGGGCTCACGCTAACCGGCGTCGCGGCGACTTTGACGCCAAAAAATTTGACAAGGACGCCAACGTATCTGATCCTCGTGGCCCACTACATATTGGGATAGCAGAAAATCGTTCCCCCGATATGTTCAGACGCCAGACACATGACAATTTGGGTCTCTTTCAACCATGCATATTTTACACGCAATTTTGCATGCAACCGCGTTAAGGCGGACGGACGACCGTTGTCATGACAACGATTTCCTTAACTGGGTTTCATGCACGGCGTGCATGAAACCCAGTTAAAGGACATTTTGGGTTGTAATTTTCTTAACACGGTTTGATGGAAAATTGCATGGAAAATTGCGTATAAAATGGCGTGCAACATATTCATCTTGGAAAGGAGGCCTTCGAATTGTTTACTAAATCTCGATGGAGATTAAATGTCGCTCGAAATAAAATCAAATGTAAGTGCATTGAAGTCACCTTGCTCGCTGACGCCAGTTGTTGGTAAATCTATTTCATGCGTTAGCAAAAAAACGTATGCAACAGCGTCAAGTTTTGTCGTGTCCAAGAATAAATGAAGACCACGGCGTCTCGAGATGCCAAAACGCGTGGACCTTGACGTCTGAACGCCGGACGAAAAAGCTTAGCGGAAGCCTTGTTGCCCTGTATACAGCCGTCGTCGCTAGTTGGCGCAAAACCGGACGGAAGCTGTCACGTACGCGACGTGCGGCAATCCGACCGCTGCCGCTTATATGCGCGACAGGGGTCAGCAGCCGTGCTCTGACGCGATGGGGGCCCACACGCGGATCAACCCGTGTGCCGGCCAGGCAGGGGTTTACATTTTGTAGACCTAATAAGTCGCCAAACATTTCCTTTTCGATACCGTCGGCATGCAGCAATATAATCTGATAGGTCGACATAATTTGTAGTACATTCGGCAAATGCGTTAATTGTAATTTTTCATAAACGGAAACAAACTGTGAGCCCAGTATTATTATGCATGCTTTCTAATGCCATGTTAATTTATTATGTGGTCCTATTTTATTGATAATAACTTCTTATGGTCCTGGTATGATTGGCCTAGTGGATCAGTCTGTCTTGCGTTTTTGAAAGATTGACTAAAATACTAATTCATGCAGAATTATCCTCGCTTACCGAGGAAGAATGTAGACCGACATTTGTGTGCCCCAAAGAGCACCTTGTCCACAACAGTCTTTCGCCCCCCCCCCTCGCCCCTTTCCTCAAAATATTTCCCGTCTCGGAAAATGCAGCACACTCAGTGCACGATACCCGATATGTTTACGACATTTATTTTATGATGACCTATTATGATCTATTATTATTTCGACATTCGTGCGGGTCTATAGGCAAGCTGCGCAAATATTTGATTGACAACGGGAGTGTGCGGCGCACTGCTAGCGAGCGTTATTCCATACCTCCCATTGACAGAGTGGATCTCGGCGGGCGAGATAATGGGTTTGTGAATGAGCCGTTAGCTTCAGCAGCAGTATAGCCGCGGCATCGTTGCTGCTGCTATCGGACGCATTGTAAGGCACTCTGCTGTTGCGCGGTACGCGTACCACGTTTCGTGGGATAGGTACATGTACTTATATATGAAGCTTTTATTCGACACAAAGTCAGACATAACATAAACAGCAACAGAAAGAAAGTAGCAAGAGAGTGAGAGCAACCAATAGCAACTTGTGCAGCAAATCAGTGTAAATGTGCAATGATGACATTGTGATAACGCCATCACAACTATTAACAATGTTGACGTATAGGCCTAGTTTTTTTTTAGGGACCGCGTGTATCATCAAGACTATATAGGCTGAAGTCCGGTTCTGTGCAAAGGAGACCGTACAGAATCGCTCTCGCTTCTTTAGTGATCGTCTTTTGCAACTTAGCCGATGCGTTCTGGGCTGCAAGCCAATTCTTTCTTCCCCGGCTTGCAGGGGGTTTATAAGCTTAGTTAAAATACTGAAAAGTTTCAAATGAGCATTTGACGCGCGCATAGATAAGATTTGAGATGAAATGGTGCAGGTTAAGGCTGATTTGGCCTACCCGAATCACATACTGCTATTATAAGAATATTGGAGTCGGTTCTATACAATTCGAAAAAAATAGCCTAGCTGGGCGAAAATTTGAGAAAAATTAGGGGATGTCTACTCCCCTTTGCTGGAAAGATGCAGCATACGTGTATGAGTAGCTGCTGCAGACTCCTTCGCCAGCAGCAGGGATCCCTTTAACTGACGTCGCGGCATCTATGACGCCGGAAAATATGACCCAGACGCCCAGAATCTTACCCCCGGCGCCCCTAGACGCCAGATTTTAAGAATGTCGGCGTCGCTGTATTTACTAGATGCGTTGCTAAGGATGATGCAGTGCATGATGCATGCGATGGTGAATGCATCATGCTAAATACAATGTTAAAATGCATCGGTATGTTTTTACTGGCTGTGGTTGCCACGCCAGAATATTAAGATTCTGGCGTCTAGAGAAGATTAAACGCCAGGGTCGTGGCGTGTGAGTTCCGGAATGAAAGCTTAACGGGAGTCATGACCAGCTGCAGTTGAACAGTCGCATACAGTCGCCACCACGTGTTGATCAGTGTGACTAGATTTATTTGTTTCGAAGTCCCTTGATACGTTTGAAAGTGTCAGTGCAGCATTTTTATATCAAATGCTCTATATGGACCCTATAGGATTATAGTGGGTTAGGTGTTTGAGTTTGATTCACTACTACCACAATTTAACGGCGCTCCATCGATCTATGGTAGTGGGAACTCTAGAAACGGTCTCTATCACGTCTAACTCGGCTATCTATGGAGGTTAAAATTGTGTCAAAATTAAGAAATGCTTTCGCGTTTTTGACGCTTTTCTTTGTTTGAGGCTTGAAGGACTTGCATCTACTATAATCCTGGAGATCTAAGCATTTTGATTTCAAAACGCTCAATATGTGTTCATTATTGATCTCTGAGATGTTGTATTGTATTGCGCATAGTACCGTTCTCTGTAACCATCGACAACGTGGTCACACTGTCAGTTACTACGGCGGTCGGCAGAGCTGAGAATGTCGTGAGTGGATGCAGTGCGCCAACTCGTGGCGGAATAACAAACTCGCACGAATAACGACGGACCACGTTCAGTCAGCGCACTCGCATCGCAGAGCGTCGTTATACGGGTCCACAGCATGGAGATACAGCCACCGCACGGCCCATACACGGACTTAGACCTCGCGCATGGGTCAGAAGGATTTGCGGGACAGTCGAACAGGAATTTATCCGGCGGGATAGCTAGTAAACTTACCGCAAAGGTAAGATAGGTTTTTTTTGTAGTTTGGGACCGTGTGTAGGCCTACTGCGTGTGCAAAGACTATAATTACACAGTCCGGTTTTGTTCAAGAGAGATACATGCACAGAACCGCTCGCCCTTCTTTAGTCGCCTTCTACTACTCGCCGGGGGAGCTCTGAGCTGCAAGTCAATTCTTGTTCACGGGCCTATAGGGGTGTAAGATTGAGGATTGTCTTAAGCACACGTTTCCGTTTTCGAGTCATTCTCCTCAGTGATCCTTCGTGTCGATATCGCTGAATACAAATGTGGTCTAACTACACTTCTCCATGCACATGTTTGCATTATGTATAGAATTACGCGTATAGTAGGCATACAATACTGCACATTCTGTATAGCCTCTAATCGAGGAAACTGTGTATGTTAGGCGCGTGAGAATGAAAAAATTTCGTTCGGTAATTTTAAAGTGCAAGTCAAATAGACTTGCCGATCAAAAAGTTGACTTCTCTCTCTATAACCCCATCGGATATTTTAGTTTAAATGGACTTTGATACTTTGAGACATTGAGACTTTGGGGCTTTGCGACTTTGAGACTTTGAGACTGTACGACCCTGGGTCATCTCTATAAGGCATTTCTAGCAATTCGCGTATATATACAGAGTGCGGAAAAAATACCCCCCTAGCAGATTCGCGATAACTCAGCCAAAAATTGATATTATTGATATTTGTGCTTCATCTTTTCAGCGATTGTAGCCCAGATAATGTGGCACAAGTTCTAAAAATTTCACTTGAAAATCTGCTTGCATTCAAAAGTTATTAAACTTTTACAAAAAAACTTTTAAAATCGTTTTAACTAACACAGTGATGCCTGCAAATAGCATTTTGATGCATGCAGATCTCCGAAATTCGTCGCTAAGCAGGCAGGACCTACTTTGCAAGACTACCATACATGGGGGGAGGGGGGTGATGCATGTAAAGTTGATTGAGGACTGCCAGAACGTTGCGCCGCCCGCGTTCATCTTTCAACAGGACAGCGCACCAGCTCATGCTGCACGCCAGTCGCAGGAATGGTTTCAGTGTTACCGCCCAGACTTCATCAACAAAGATAAATGGCCTCCGAACTCTCCAGATCTAAATCTGCTTGACTATCATGCCTGGGGAGCAATGGTTGAAAGGTACCGGACACACAGGCCAAAGCCAAAGGACAAGCAAGAACTTAAGACAGTACTGGAGGCGATCTGGACTGACCTGCCGCAGGCACCAATCAACAAAGCTGTCCTTGCCTTCAGGAAAAGGCTCAAGGCCTGCATCAGCGGAGACGGTGGCCACTTTGAGCATCAGCTTTAGTTAGCCAGCGAAAATCGGCCCTCTTGACGGCTACCAAATTATTCAAAGCGAATCAAAGCGCTCCGTTACTGAGACGCTATTTTGTAAGTCAAAAACTCAAGGCGCTTTAACGTGTGGTTGATTTAATTTTTCTAGTTTTTTACAAGAACTTTCATAACTTTTGAATGCATTGATGTTTTCGTTTGAAATTTGGGGACCTTGTGTCAAATTATCTCAGCTAGAGACCCCGACAATTTCAAGGAAATATATTTACTTTTGGCCGAGTTATTGCGAATTCGCTAGGGGGTTGTTTTTTATGCCGCACTCTGTATATCAGTGCTATAGACGGTCTGCGCCTCTCCCCCTCTTTCCATTCACCACTCCTTGTAGGATTGTAGTCACGAAACTAGCTACCAACTTCATTTGTGTGTCCATAGAACTGCATTTTCCACTCTTTGTAGTAAGGCGGTAGCAGTCTACTGCTATGGCCTTGGCTTAAAATGAAAAATCTCTATTTCAGTCCTAGCTGTATCAAGAACTTATTTTTCCGTGTAGGCCAACTTCTTTAATAAAGAGACCAGGGCTTAATATCACAACTGTTGAGTGACACGGAACAAAAGACTCTCTCACTATCTCTTTCTTGATCGATTTTCACTTTTCTTTCAGTGCTTTTTCTCTGATTGGAGCAAATGCCACTGTGTGAGCGATCTCTTTGGAAAATCTCTTG
Organism: Chamaedrilus cognettii; assembly: GCA_034695025.1. Lineage (NCBI taxonomy): Eukaryota > Metazoa > Annelida > Clitellata > Enchytraeida > Enchytraeidae > Chamaedrilus > Chamaedrilus cognettii. Next base: position 4,517 of record JAQIWG010004709.1, on the reverse strand, counting down.
GGTTTCCTAATTGGCTTCATTTAACATCGTAATTAATAGTCCTTTATCATATAACGGATAGCCTATTTAGTATTTTTACAAGGTCGCTTTGGAAGTTTTTGTTCATGAACGAGTAGATAACGGGATTTGCGACGTTGTTGGCGAAGTAAAGATAGAAGGCGGTCATGTTGTACGGGACAAGCTTGATCACCATAAGGAAGGCCGGCATGAAGGTGAGCACGAACACAGCATTGACAACGAACAGCGTAGCGGCTGTCTTGAGGTTGGCAAGTCGATTGCCATCTGTTTTGCTTGATCGTGGAAAAGATTCTCTTCTGGTGCCTTTCTCCGCTATGGCCACGATGCTTTGACGCGGCATAAGTGGTATTGATGAACATACGTCACTTGCATTAACTTCGGTAGCTGCAGTAGCTGTCAGCGGCGCAGTGTCTACCTTACAGCCCTTTATTGCAGATACACGTATTTGAACGAGAACAATACCCTTACTCTTCTGCTGCAGCCGTTTGCTTCGTCTTGCGAGAACAGAGTAATAGATTAGAATGTACAGAACTACTACAATAGCTAGACAAACGGGGAAAATACTGTTGTAGAATATCTGGTAGTAGGCCTGAAATTTCTGATTCAGCAACAGATCATTTTGTTCACAGACACCGTTGTATTCTAATTGATCAAAGGATAGGATTGAACTTGTGACGCAGTCAGTACCAGCATCCATGTCAAATTCTATGCCTATGCTCTCTTCATACATGGCATAATATTCCTCTGTTAAGTAGATTTCTGTGACATTTGATATTGTGTAACTAACGTTCTCATACGAGTAGTTGACTGCCGTGCCGTTGTTCCACGGCTGTTCGACGCGCTTGTAGACGCTGAACATGAGCGCCACGCAGACGCCGAGCGCGCCCGCGAGCAGCCAGAGCACGCAGATCATTATCTTGGACCGCCCGACCGTGAGAACGCGCACGAACGGGTGACAAATGCAGAGGTAGCGGTCGAGCGCGATGGCGACCATGATTAGCGCCGAGAAAGGAATGCTCGACGTGATGAGGAACTGGTAGAGCTTGCAGCAGAAGTCGTTGTTGATTTGGAAGGCCGTGTACTCCATGTAGATTGTGTAGGGAATGACGACGAGGCACGTGATGAAGTCGACAGTCGCGAGGGCGATGATACACTGCGTCGACACGAGTGTGTCCTTCTTTTTGGAGAAGACGTAGAGGACGAGCGCGTTGCCCGCCGTCCCGATGAGACTGAGTAGGGAGAGGATGAACATGACGGTGTACAACTCGGCCGCTCTTATTGGGGGCATGACGTCATATTCTGAGAACAGCGCATCGCAGTCAGCGGTAATTAATTATCTATGCTCCGGATAAATATGTTAACTCACTGAGCAATGATCTTTGAGCTAGACCCGTGGTGTCAAAGTGGCGGCCCTCGACTCCCCTAAGTTCGGCCCGCCGAGGGTCAAAATTTTTGCATTGCGTGCGACCCACGGAGTTTTGAATGCGCCCGCCCAATGGTTGAAGTTACGTAGTGGGCCTAATCGCACACAATATGTGTACTACGATTAGTTCATTTCTGCGGGACTACTCTTTACCCTATCATATTTGTGATAAATTTGGCTGGACCTTTTATGAAAGCGTTTGAAATGTTTTCATATAAATTGACATTTTCTTTGATACATGTAGCTAAAGGCTTAATTCATGTGTGTATTGGTGAATTGGCAGTTGTCCTGACTGTTTAATATTGAATTGTGTGCAGCGCCCTTGTGATGACTTCGGTCATGTTACGGCGCTTTAAAAATTGTCCGAAAATTATTATTATTATTATTTATTATTATTATGTTTATCAGCTTAATTGAAATGTTGCCATATTTTCTTTATCGACGCCATTATAGATTGATAAAGAATTAAGAATAGGCAAAATTATTTAGAACAGGGGCTTATATAATAGGGATAAATTTGATGTGGGTGAGAGGGGGGGGGGGTTGATGGACGGACTGATTGGTAGTGCAAAACAGGACTTCTTTCCTTTGTAACAACTCACGACCGGGCGACGTTGTCACAGCGAAAATAGCAGTGACTTCAGTTACAGCGAAAGCGACTCAGAGTAACTTCATTTACTACGAACATGATTACAGGTAATATTATGGCGAAAGTGACTAGGCCTATGCGGCGTGACACATTCCATTTGGAACTCACTTCCACTGCTACTCCGTTCTTGTCCTACATTGCCGCTTTGATAGGCCTACATGTAACGCATTTTTTCCACCATATTAAAAAAATCGCTCTATTTCTTTTTTAATAACCCATATCATAGCGAGGAATCTGAATCCGAAGTCGTCTTCACAAAATTCCTCACCATTTCTTTGTAAATGAATTGTAAACTCAAATAAAAAAAATCATTACAGTAAAACCGTCGCAATTAGTAAATTAGTAATAGAAGGTTCGTTTTTATGGACTAGTCTGCACTAAGGTCTCCATTTCCGGAATTTGACAAATAATAATGGCTGTCAAACAGTTGGCTACTAAATTCAGAGAGCGAATTTGATGAAACATCTCAAAAAACCACAAATTTAGACATTTAAAATTAGAAAAGAGAGCCAAGCATTATTTTATTCAGTCACTTAAAAACAACTTCTCTACCCCCTTCCCGGGTCCTACCTCAACCCCTCCCCCCCCTGTACAATAACTGGCTGGCTCATTTTCAGCAAGAGAAAATACGTCTTTTCGGGTGAGCAAAATCACGATCATGTTTTTCACACGCAAAACATATCTTCCAACAAACCGGTAGTCTTTTTTAAAGGACTATTTTTGCTGAATAACGCAAGTGAAACGCTTTTAAACAAGTTTTTAGTAATCGCGACGCAAACGCGTCCTGAATTTCGCGCGTCGCACAACGCGGAACGCACAGTTTTAAATAGTCTAGCACTCCATAGCCAACTGGCTAGCCTTTAGCCTGCGCACTAAATAGCGTAGAGTTGTCATCCGCGCTTGCGGTTCCTACTTTCGCCACGGGAACATCGAAGGAGTATCGTTCCATCACTGTAGACCTATCGGCCTAGGCTATTGAGGTTCTACATGTACGAGATGAATAGGCAAAAACGTCAGGTGATTGCACGACAGTGCTGGAAAATGTAGCGCTACCATGGAGACGCGTCCGGAGTCAATGTCTAGCCTATTACACGCTATAATGAGCTTCTATGAAGAGTGTTAGCAATTTGTGGCCGCCGACTGAGAGACAGGAAATAGAGTAAATCGCGACTGTGAACGGCGCAGGTTGCTGGCCGAGCGGCGTCTGTTCTCTGTGCTCTCGTCGCGTGACACGCTCTCTCGTCGCGTGACAAGCTAATGCCGGGTTCAGATTCAGAGAAAATTGAACTAAACTGATGTTAATTTTTTACTATTGAAGACACGAGTCCGATTCATGCGAGGCTCCATAGTGCCGCAGACCAATATAAATTATGTTTTCAAAAAATTATAACACACCGATGACACTCCGCATGTCTTCTGCGTATCGCTTTAAAAAATAATCACGCACAATTTAATAAAAATCACGCATAGCTTTTAAAAGAAAAGTTCTGAATTTTGAGTGATCACATTGGAATCTTGCCCTCCAAGATGTCGACTAAAGAGAATTAACTGTTGTCCGTTGGGCCGTAAATTTCAATATACACAATATTACAATGAAAGCCTAATTTCCAAATGAATGTTGTATGAATTCACTGTACCCGCGAAAACTAAGCTCAGGTTTGAGATTTTTTGCTGGCGACAGCCGCGAGAGATCGGTTAGTTTCGAATTCAAACAAACCGACCGTTAAAAGTCACCTCAAGGCCCACAATCATGTAGACCTATAGCCGCGCCCGCTCTGCCATAGAGCATGTGTCCGATTCTGAGGCGATACGCAAAACAGGCGGAGTGTCATATCTTATTCTCTTCTTATAATCTTTGCAGGCACTTAGGCCTACTGGATTTTTACTTTTTAAAACAGAAAAAAAGCTCTGTGCTCATATTACAGATTTCGCCTGAATTTTGAAAAATGGGTTGCCCCTTGCTCCAAATTTCAAAATTAGTGTTTATCTACGCGTGGCGGCCTGCGTGCACGCTACCTCGCCGGGTTTGTTGTGCCGATCGTGAACACTGCGACATCAGGGCCTCTAGGCCCTCTACGTTCTGCAGACAGCCACTAAATCGTATACAATCTCTGAGCAGTTCGGCTAGCGTGGCTTTTCTGTGGCGGCCCCGCAGGCTTGGAACAGTTTGCCGTCACACGTGAAGACAGCCTCTCTTTAACCATTTTCACGGACTTAGGCCCACTGTGTAGGCTACGCCGAGCAGCCAGATGGAAGTGCAGGGGCGTAGCGTGGAAGGGCACGGGGGCATTGCTCCTCCCTGCAGGAGTCTCTGCCCTCCTGCTCTCAAAAAGTTACAAATGGCTTATGGGCTTGCCCCCCCTGCTCTTTGTGAAAATTAAACCTTTGCCCCCCCTGCTCTGATGAAATAAAGGTCGTTGCCCCCCC
>JAQIWG010004708.1:0-15581 GCA_034695025.1 Chamaedrilus cognettii | reverse complement strand
AGCAGCAGCAGCAGCAGCAGCAGCAGAGCAACAGCAGCAGCAGCAGCAGCAGCAGAGCAACAGCAGCAGCAGCAGCAGCTGCTGCTGCTGCTGCATCAATGGTTCCAATAACGGGTTGTGACGTAGGCTATAGACACCGAGCTATAGAAGGCTGCGGTATAATAAAAAGCCTGCGGTCCTCATCAACCAGGCCCACGTGTACATTATCTAGGCCAGATGTAGATGCGCTGAGAGACGATGATGAGGATCTTAAAGATGCATGATTATGTTGGCTGCAATTTTTCGAGAGAGGCGCGTCTTATAAATGTGTACAGACCCGTGCATGCAGGTCGATCCATTGCTTGGCTAGCACCTACTCCACTATTATCAGCTATGCCGCAATACATTTTGGGCATGCATAATTGTATATAGGCATAATACTGCTCGAAAGTACACGTGGAAGTCGCCGCTTTAGGCCAGCGATAATAAAGCAATAACAAAAAAACCGTGAAATAACCAGTGTAGTAGGCCTAACACTCTGTGCGGTCAACATTTATTTTGATCCATTTAGAAAGAAGAAAAAATGTAACGCCATGCAGCTCCGTGCCTCTCCCTCTGCTCCCCCGCCCACCCCAACACCTCTGCACTCACTCCTCGACGCATATTGCCCCCCGTCGCCCCCCGGTGCCCCCCGGTGCCCTGAGCAGTCAGTGAGGCGCCGGTGCCGGCACGTCTTCCGTCAGGCGACATTAGCGACAGGTTAACGTGACGCGGCGGCGCACGCACTGCGTTAGCGCTCACGCGACCAGCGGATCCAACGCTGCGGCGGCCGCTCTACAATCTATGCATGGAGGCAAAATAAGACTATACAGTGGTTAAAGTGTGTCGACAGAGCAGTGGGAGCGCTGGCTTTTGAACTTTTGTATGTTCAATCTCTTGCCAGCTATACTTTTTTCCATTTTCGTAGAGAACTCACGAGCGGAGCGGCGGGGGGGGGGAGGGGGTGTGCTGACAGAACATTTTCTCCTCCAACCACCATTTATAAACTTTCATAGCCACTTTTCACCAATTTTAGGACACTACCAAGCCTTCAATCAACTAATACATACACCAACCATCACTTACCCTCTATATAAAATCTCAACTACCCCTACTCAAACTTACTATGCCAAAAATGTCTTTTTCCCCAATATGACAGCACCCCCCCTTCCCCCCAATTCGCGAGTTGTGCACGATAGGAAAAGGTAAGTTTTTGGGACAAGGTCCGTCCTCACTCCCACCCTCCCCCCCCCCCTCCCGCTAGTTCCGATGTAGATGCTGCCTCAGAAAAAGTCGTTGCACGCCGCCCGTGGTTCCGGTATCGCCTTCCTCCTTCCTGTCTCATCGCTCCATTACACCCGCAGGCATGACAGACCTAACCAGCAGCTGTCAGGCTGTAGCATCTACATGTACGTACAGTGTATAATATATTGTATACTGTAGCTTCGTTTTCTAGCGTCGCAGTCAAGATTGTATACAGTTGGATAGGCCGAATAGGTTACATTATTGTAGCGCTTCACAGGGCCTAGGCTACATTGTAGTTGCTCAAATGTTCATAATTAAGTCACCAACACAAGTTTGCGCATCTACATTCTACATGTATGCAACGTTTTTCTTTCGCTAACTGTTGCTCGACGCAGCAGTAAACTACATGCATCAGCAGAAGCAGCATTATAATGTCAGCAGAAGCCGCCTTATTATCAGCAGCAGCAGCAGCAGCAGCAGCAGTTGTTTTATTGGTAGTCGCAGCAGCAGCAGCAGCAGTAGCTGCTGCATGAAGTCTACACCAGATCTGCTGAATGACGCACGAGCGTAAAGATGCCCGTTAACAAGCTTACAGCGTCCGACAAGGGTCGACCCCGCCAACTGCCCCGACGACTATAGGCCTAGTAACAGTAGTCAGCCTAGTTAGTTACTCATCAGACGACAGTCACTGCTGCCAGCAGGCTGGCGAATTTGCCACTGCATGGCAGGGGCGCTGGCACAGTTCGGCTGTAGGGGGAATAAAATCTCTTTTTTTGACTCGGTTTATGCGTCCATTTTCGTCGGGGGCAAATCTTTTCCTCCGCTCAAGTACTGTTACAGTAGTCCTCGCCGAATAAAACTTTTTTCCTGCATTTTTGCTCTCTGCTTCCTCGTACATGTACAAACTATAAGCACGAGGCGCCATACTTGGTGGTACAATCATTTATAAGACGAAGTATCGTGTCGCAAGCATTTTTTCGGCACAGAATAACTGTAGGCCTAGGCAATGGACAATAAGTATTGTGAATGGAATAAAAATCTCTGATTTAGGCCTATGTTGAACTCGTGGATGCGCAAGATTGAGCTATTAAGCTTCTTTGCTAACCTGTCAGCGTAGGAGAGCTAGCCTATTTTGTAGTGTATTTATTATTATTATTTATATATTGGCATACTGTAGTTAGCTTATTTTGTTAATCTATTTTGCAGTTACAACAGTAACATTATTGTAGCCGTTCTTATACATGTACCTTAAATTGTTGATTACTTTGCTGCCTGTCTTTGGCTTCATAAATTTGACTCGACTCGGTGCAAAAGCAACATAACTTTAATGCATTGCTCATGTTTTTTCATTAATTTTCTTGCTGTTTATTCTATTTAAGCCATCTCGAAATAATCGAATGCCTAAAATTTTAAACTGAATAAAATGAAACGCAAAGGAATAAAGCAACGCGATTTTAAAGCTGCGCGCATAAATTTATTTTGTTACAAGAATTGCAGCAGCTGCATGAAAACTGTACAGTGTATAATATACAGAGCAGAACGCTGAAATTACTGTCATTTAACTTCAAAAACAAACAGCTAACAACAACTCTGAAGACCAAAGAGCTTCTTAATTTCTATGACTAATAAACGCAAAAACAACAACGAGACCGGCTTGCAGAAAATTGTCCCAAAACAATTTAATCCACTTCTTTTATTGCAGCAAGATAAAAGAATACGCGAATACAAAATAATTTAATTTAGTTAAATGAATGCGAGAAAATGACAAATCCAAGCGGCTTACAGTTTTCATACACATATAGACAACAAAATCAATGTCCATACTGAACCTGAAAATGATCAGATTACCTCAATCAGTTTGTCTATATTGCCGACCGACTCTCAATTTAAGGGACTTTTGCGATACTTCTAGTCAGAAAAATGTGAAATTTTTCTGAGCCATCATGTACAAGATGTTACAACGGGTGAATGAGAAAAAGCATCTTTCATTTTTGCACAAATCATTCAAAATAACACTGCAACCAACTTATGTGTGTCATGACCAAAAAAAACAAAAAAACACAATTTCATTGTAAAACGCACGAACAGGCTATGTAAATACGGGTTGTCTAATTGAAAAAAAAAATATCTAAACACCTCTTTCTAACGTTGCATGTAGGTAAAAAATTATCAAATTAGAATCTACCGTGTTTGACCATACGGAAGAATTGCAAAACCAATTCAATGTCCAGCGAGTTTGCATGAAATTAAATTATAATCGTAAGCCAGAACATAGCAGCAAATTTTGCCTATTGCTTTTCAAATTTGCAGTACAGCAAAAAATCTAAATCAGCTCGTCTCAAAATTGCTCAAATTTTGTTCCAATAATTTAACCTATCAATCGGTATTCCGCGACAGCGGACAGCTTGCATCGTATTCAGACCAAACCTTCGATGCCTAACAAATAATACAGTCAATAATATTGCATTAAGAATGAAAATAAAGCATTTATTTTCGCGACGCGGTCGTATTTACAGTCCAATGCATTGTGACAATATCCACAGCGATACTTTATGGTCGGTAGCCACTATCATATGCACAGCGACGTATACAAAACTGCAATATGCACAGCAAACCTCTCACAGCTCGGCACTCAATATACAGCGACGTAACCGCTGCGCATTTAACCGCTCAACAGAGCACTGGCAAACATCATTCAGTCAGCGTTCAAAAGAATTGCGATTTCATAAAGCGCAACGAATCATTACTATTCACACAGCTCTGAATGACTACCATGAACCAGTGACTGATTACTATTCACTATACTACACCAGTCTGTGATTACTATACGTCTCTAGAAATGTGTATCTAACACTCTTCAACATGAAACTATAATGCTGTTCATCATAGTCACTCTCAGGGTTAAGCGCAGCCCTGATGAAACGCGCGTACAGTGACGCTTCCTCCTTCTAAAACAGGCGTGCAACTGCTCTGCCTTTCAAAATCACATAGGCATACCATAGTCGATTTTACTTGTACTGCTCGTTTTAAATTAGGCGTACATTTACATGTAAACATCACACGTGGCGTACAAACTCTGCTAAACTTAAGCTTGGTTACTCTCAATGCCGCAAGCCAGTCACAGACGCAACAGTCACAGCAGAACGGTCCCTACTCGTCCTTAGTCCTAGCGTCCGACAGCGGCACACCTCCCGTCCTTGAGGCCCCACTCTCACCGGTTTGATCACCGGACACGTCTGCCTGGTCTCTAACTTCAAAAGTCCTCTCCGCGCTCTGTGCCGCAACGTTTGATGCCGCAACAGCCACGCCAGTACGCGCAACGCTTTCAAGACTTTCTGGACGCGCCACGATATTGTCACGACTGCCAGAGTTCCCTGTGATATCGTTCAAACTTTCGCCGCTATCACTACCACCGCCTCCACCGCCGCTAGATGCAATAACATCCTCACTGCACCCACTGCCATTATTCCACAATGCCTGCACGCTGTTCGGAGGGTTTTCCGGGTTTCTACTGCACGCCCCACAGGGCGAAACAGGGCGGCTGCACGCCCGGGGGGTAGGACCGTTAGACAAGCACCCCACCGAGGGTCGAACGGGGGTGAGAGGGTGGGGAGAGGGATGAGGGTGCTGAGGGGGAACAAGCCCTGCGGCTGTGACTGCTTCAGCTGCTGCTGCAAATGGCTGCGTGGCAGCCCGGCTGCGGCATGCTGACGTCGCAGCCACGCGAGATGTGGCAGCGGTAGACGCGTGAGACAAGACACAGCCGGGCAATACAGCAGCATCGACCGATCTTTGATTCATTCGCTGTCGATACTCGTGCAGTGACACCTGGGGAATGAAAGCAAACAGACCAACGTGACACCTGGGGAATGAAAGCAAACAGACCAACGTGACACCTGGGGAATGAAAGCAAACAGATCTATCAAGTACTTGCGGCAATAGTATGCACCAAGTCCATCGACTTGAATCCACAGAACAGAGCGCCGATTAACGGTACATATTACGACTAGAAGTATGTTATAGTTGCTAGTAGTTCGCTGCAACGTCCTCAGTTTTATTCCATTTATCAGGTTTCTCCCTAGGCCTAATGAGTACTTGCGGCAATGGTATGCACCAAGTCCATCGACCTGAATCCACAGGACCGAGAATCGGTTAACGGTACATATTACAACTACAAATGTACTTCGTTGGCAGTTCGATGTAACAAGCAAGAAATAGATCCAAGAAAGACAACAAAATTTAACGACAAAAGTTTAACAAAAAAACAACAATTTAAAGGCCTTCCAGACACGCATTCACAAATTAAAATATCAAAACATAGATCCAGCAGCAAACAAAAGCATACCTTTCTTTTGGCGGCCTGTGCTGTCCCCTGTGGAGCCAGCGACGACGATATATCTGAGCTTCCAGCTAACCCAGCCCCCTCCGACCCCCCCCACTGCCCCACAGACCGCCCCACCCTCCCCGGTCCTCCCCCGGCGCTCGTTGACGATATTCCATCAGACTCGGCGCCCCCGTTGCCACGGTGATGCTCCGCGGTGGACGCCCCACTGCTTGACACCGTCCCCATGGCGGAGTCTATGACACATCGATTGTCGTTGTTTTCGGTCACGGCGACCCGCGCTGCTTCTGGACCGCTAGGAGAACTGACGGACTCGTTACATTCTATAAAACCCGACACAGTGGCAGACGACACCGGCCCGACAGATGATACTGGCCCGGCCGATGATACAAGTCCAGCCGATGATACGAGCCCGGCTGATGATACCAGCCCGGGGGATGATACGAGCCCGGCCGATGATACTAGCCCGGGGGATGATACTGGCCCGGCTGATGATACGAGCCCGGCCGATGACACGAGCCCAGCCGATGATACCAGCCCGGGGGATGATACTGGCCCAGCTGATGATACTAGCCCGGCTGATGATACGAGTCCAGCTGACGAAACCAGCTCGGCAGATGATACGAGCCCGGTGGCTGATTGATATCGGGAAGATCGCCGGTGATCCGTGGACGTTATCTCGCAGCCATCCTGACGCGCGCTTAACTGATTCGCTCTGGGTTGCAGCCAAACATTAGCTGACGACTCGACCTGGCTCAAGGAAAATGCCGCGGCTGGACTGCTGGGCCCCTCGGCTGTGCCGAGAGGTCTGAGTCCGCCGCTGCTGTCTGCCGTGTTGTCCATGGTGTGGCCGCCAGAGTTACTTCGTGCGCTGTCGGCCGCATAGCCTAAAGTTCTGCTGTCGGCAGTATCAATCGCGCCATTATCGGCCACATTGTTCGTGCTGATGTCACTTCTTTCGGCCGCAGTGCCCTCACAGCTGTCGGCCGTGGGTGTGCCGCTTGCATCACCGGACACACTATTGCCCACGTTGTAAGCGTTGCTGTCGGCCGCGCTGTTGGTGAGACCGGTCCAGCTACTCGTGACAGCAGTCTGGCCGAGTCTTGTATCTATGAAAGAACCGTTATTCAGCAGCGGCGCGTTGTTCGCCATCGCATCAACGCTGCATGACACAAGATCCCTCGCTCCCGTCGCTGCTTCCACCCCCGCGCCACTTGATTCAACATCGGAACCGGACGAATCGAGATCGTCGAACATGTGGCTGTCGACTCGCGGATCGGTCATATCACCACGGCGACACGGCCCCCTGTGCGCCGTGGACGTCGAGGGTTCCGACGCCTGACTGCTGCTAGGCGCCAAAGCCTCCACCGGTCTTACCTCGGCCTCGCTTGTCATTGAACTCTCACTGCTGTTCACGACAGCCAAGGTTGCCGTTAAACTGAAGCTTTGCGTTGCTGACGCTTCGGCCGCACCCCTATATCTGGACTCCTCGAGTGCAGCGTTACCACTCACCGCGCCAAAACCGCTTCCTATCTCTTCGTTGCTGCTCACGCGAGCGTCCCCCGCGGGGGAATCGATCCCCCTCGCCCCTCGATCACTGCTGGAGGAGGGCGGTCTGTATCCGCTTGTCGATGGCTGTGATTCCTCGCGCTGCATATCGACTGCATCTTCATTTCCTGCTATACGTGCAACGTCGTTGCTCAACCCAGCAGTGATCCTCGCCCCAGAGCCGCCGGGATAATCATCAGAATCAGATTCCTCGTCGGAGCTGTCGTACCGGTCAGGTTGGACGCCGTTTCCAGCGACGGGCGATTCGCTCCGTCTCAAATTTACATCTGATGAGTCACACTCGTTGTTCTTAGCCCCTGCTGCAACCCCCTCATGATCCCTTGACCCCTCCATGCCCACCGGAGCGGCGTCGGGAGAAGAGGAAGGAGCCCCGTCAAGGGACGATCTGCAGCGGTGCTCAGTGGGCGCAGGCCTCGGAGAATTAGAAGAAACGACGTCGTCGGAAAGATTCGCGGCTTGCGCGGTGAAAAAGTCATTCGAGCCGCATTCCGCACCGGGAACGTTATTTGTGCTGCATTCGACTCCGGATACATTGCTCGCATCGAATTCACCGGTAACATTATTCGTGCTGCATTCGGCTGCGGATGCGCTATTCGCGCTGAATTCACCCGAAACGTCATTCGTATAAAATTCTGCCCCCCCGTCAGACAAATCCATGTCACACTCGGCGCCAGACCCCCCAGTCATGACGTCCAGTCCTGAGTCACTGGAAGACCGAATGGGCGCGGCGCCCAATGTCCAACTACTGCTCGCCGAAACATTCCCCACCACTCTCACGCCACTGCCGCCGTAACCGTCGACGGAATTACCTGCAGTAATTTCATCATCGTCCGATCGCTGCGAGATTGTCTTGGGGCTTGAATTTCTAGCGGGGAATTTACAAGCAAGAGGGGTGGAGACTTCCATTGCCCCTCGACTGTTTTCATTACACCGGGGGTGTACAGTTGTGGAGGCAGCTTCGTTATTTACACGCACGTCATTATTCACACGCCCTTCGTTATTTACACGCCCTTCGTTATTTACACGCCCATCATTATTCACACGCCCCTCGTCATTCACACGCCCTTCGTTATTTACACGCCCTCCGGTAACAAAAATGCTGCCCTGTACCGCTAACAATCCATTGCTGCTCACTGCTTGGTCTGCATTCAAAGCCCCATCGATGGACGCACCGCCCACAGCTACACCCTCCACTGGTCCTTCTGTACGTACAGCCACGCTCAAACACCCACCGAGCCGCTCCAACACTCTGCTGACCAAAGTCCTCAGATTGACCGTAGAGACGCCTTCTCCACCGCCATCAGCAGTCTGAGAAGGGACCAAGGACTCGCGGTCATCCCCTGCACCCTTCCGTGCCGAACAAGCGGATACAGGAACCCCAGGATCATCAAAGGGACCACTCTGTCTGACTTCCATACTTGCTCCAGCAGGGACTAACGAAGGCGGAACAGATCCACTGATATCTTGTCCAGCTGGAAGCGACACCAGGATGCTTCCGCCTGGATTCTTTCCCTGGGAGAGCTCGTTGTGCTGCTGGAAAGGATCGGCGGTGGATAGGGTTGAAGGAAAGGGGTTGGTTCGCACGCTGATGAGCAGCGGGACGGGGGGATGCTGCCGCTGCTGTTGCCCCCCCCAATCGCTCCCGCTGTCAACAAGGCCATGTTGGGGTCCCTGGTGGGGGACTGGAGAGTACTGAAGCCCCTCTCTGGGGTCGGGAGGGTGCCGGGGCCCCTCAGGGGGCCAGGTGCGGAGGTCGGCGCCGCCGAGGGGAGGGCAGTAAGCCCCGTCAAGGGCTGAGGTGAGGAGGGAGTCCTTGCTGGTGGACTCGCGCGCCAGGCGCCGCTTCTTGAGCGGTGTCACAAAGTCTGTGCACAAAATATATACTGCTATATTACTTGATAATACAAAAACTACATATGTTATTAATTGCATATATTTTTTAAAATTTCATATTATGAAACAAAATGTAAAGTGTTATATAAACATACAATTACTGATCATATTCATTATCATTCATGACAGATAGCCTATTACACGCTAAAAAGAAGATCTATTTCATTGTTTCCTAACAATAATCATCTTATTTTGAAAACAAATATTCATATTTTATTATTATTTACCAACGGCATGTTACGCAACAATGCCAAGTCGCTAACAGACACAGAAAAACAATCCACATCCATAAGCAGCTTGCTGCGTGTAAAAAAAACTAAGTATGACAACAGTATTCGATAAACTTTCTCACCAATGGGGGACATGGCCGGGCTGTAGCCAGACGCGCCCCCCCCGAGCCCCCCGTTGATGCTGGGGCTCAGTCCGTCGCTGGTCAGCAGGGGAGAAGGGGCGTCTGACCCGTCCAACATTGCCTGGTGCAACCAGCGCTGAAACAACGTAACGGACAACCCGTGACGATCACGGTAACGATACAATCACGGAGCAATAATGAGACCAGTAGGCTACAGAAACAACTATACACATAGTAGAAAGTTCTGCATCTAATTTTGTCTTAAAATGATGGAGCATTTTTCACTAACCAAACTGGCTGCTGCTAAAAGGAAGGAGTTTCTCTCTTGTAGAACAAACTTGTAGCTTCATACAAACGGCTATTGATACGTGAAGATTGTATTGTGGACTTCGAAGCAATATAGTAGATAAAAAGAGTAAACAAAGATCCAACTTCCAATAATTAATACATTAACTCTACATTATCCAACACGCACAATACTCAATGCAATAAATGACAATAAACCACACCCAACTTACACACAACCCCCCCCTACCTTCTTGGCGAAGCCCCTGTTGTCACTCGGTTGGGGGGTCAGCGCTGACAGAGTAGAAGGTCCCCCACTCCCCGTGCCTCCCCTCCCGCCCCCCGCGCCGCCCATGCTGCCCCGCCGCAGACGACTCATCGGCCCACCCTCCCCCACTGGCCCCGGGGGGGGCGGTAGCAGAGGGCTCGGGGCGCTCCGGTAGGAGTCCGCTGTGTAACCCTGGGCCCCCCCAGGGTCAGGGGGTCCTCCCACGGGGGGCGCTGAGTCCATGTCGGTACAGATTGTGAGGGGTCGATGGAGGTCCGCTCCCTTCATTTGTAACTGCACACCAGACGTAGAGATTCAAGTGTACAATATTGCATAAATCAATCAATTTAAATCAATCCATACAAATAAATGCGCACAAATCAATCCACACAAATAAATCAATACAAATCAACTCACACAAATCGATCATCTTACTTCATTTGTCACTGACCAATTGTAAATCATCTTGCAAATGAATAAAAAGACGAAGACTAATTGAAGCCAGAAAACATTCAAAATCGGAGTCTTTTTTGTTCCCACAACTTACACCAAAGCCGATAACCCAACTCATAGCCTAACTTATACTAAAGTTGAGCTATAAGCATAACTTACACCACAAGCTGTAATCTTACCTTCTTGGGCAGGAGTCCTGCCCGCCGCTCGCCCCCCGCCCCCGCCCATGCCGCGGGGTGAGCCCCCCCGGCCTGCTCAGCAGCGGAGCTTAGCGCTAGCAACCCGTTGGACGGCAGCGCGGGGGGCGGTGGATGCAGCGCCTCCTGGGGGGCAGTGAGAGGGGTGAGGGGCACCCCCCAGGCGAGGGCTGCCAGGGTAACGGCTGCCTCCGCGTGGCTCGCAGAGTCCTCCGGGGACTCCGACTTGAGCAGCGGCGTGCCGGCGGACACACTGGGCCTACACAGCCGACGCAATTCTACGTAGTAACGTTAAATACAGATTTCAGACAAGTTTTATGCAACAATTTTACTTTATAATTTAACATATAATTTTGCAAAATAATTGACATAAAATTGAACGTTCAAATATCACATAGTCAATTTTTGCTAGTCTTGCACCAAGCTGTAACAACTCTCGCTGATCGGAATGTTCAAAAACTTAAAAAAAACATTAAGACTAAAAAACCGTGACAGTATAAAACACCTCACCTCCTGCCAGTGGAAGCCTGTCGCTTCTTTCGACCATTTGATCTCGTGTCCTCCTTGACCTCCCCCTGAACCTCCTCCTTGACCCCCTCCCTGACCTTCTCCTGTTCCCTGACGGAGAGATCGACATTCTACAATCAAAGCAAATGCTCCCTTTCAAACTTAGCAAAAAGTAAGAGACTGTTTTCTGAAGGAAACAAAAAAGCACCAAACACCGTGAAAGCTTAATGACTACTCACACCAAAAGCCTTTTGTAAATGTCAATTTCCAAAGCTAAATGTAAAATAACAAGTGTGTTGTCAACAGCCATTGAAAACTTCAGATAGAAACTATTTTTAAATGGGCTCTTCCAAGAACGGTACACCTATGACCAACACAGATAAGAATCACCACCTTACAAACGATCAGCAAACAATTCAATCAAAACCGGTCCCCTTAAAGCAGAAACCCAATTCTCGCACCTGACATTCGTCCTTGATCGACACCGGCTGTTCCCCGGACCCCCCTGTCGCTGCCCGCCCAGAACTACTCTCAGTTGGTGACACTTGCTGGGGCTTCTGCTCGTACTTTTCTTCGTCTCTCTCCTCATCCTTCTGCTCGTCCTTGTGCCGCTTGACGGCCTCCCTCTTGCGTTCTTCCTTCTTCTCGAGTCGTTCGAACGCCTTCATAATCGCCTCCAGCTTCTTCTCCTCACGCGTCTGTTACATCAGGGGCAAACGGCAGCATGGGATAATGAAACCACTCTACAATCTACGCACTGTCATAAAACCCACCCTACAATCTACGCACTGCCATGAAACCCGCTTTACAATCTATGCACTTTCAATGAAACCGGCTCTACAATCTACTTAGAGCCTACAGAATTCGCTCTCCAATCTATATACTGTCGATAAAATGTGCCTTAACAATCTAAGACAGCCAATGCAACCTGCATCCAATCTACCGGATTGGCTACCTACAACCAATGCCTTCAGCAGTGCAACACGAGAAATCGTAGAAATTATATTAACACCAACGATAAAGATTTCTCTGCGAAATTTCTCTGCGTGATCCAATCACATTTATGCTCAGATCAGTGATCTTGTTCAAATTCGCTAATCTTATATCAGTATTTCATTCAAATTCAAAGATTGTACGAGTATCATTACTAATTACAACATAATTTGTAACAAATCTTTCACATTTCGAACTAATTTTTATCCAATATTATTCCATCATCATCGTCCCACCTTCTTCTTATTCTTCTCCCCGTCGTCGCTGTCGCTGGCTGAGAAGCTCTGCCCCCCCGCAGGGCCCCCTGCCCCCTCAGGCCCCCTGGACCCCCCCAACGGGGTCGTCCCGCCCGAGGGGGTCCACTCGACGGACTCGGAGTCCCTGCGACCCCTCTGCGCGCCCCCGCCGACGCTGGCGACCCGGGGTCGTAGCCTCGGCGACAGTGCCCCCCCGGGGGGGGCGTGAACGTGATCTGATTTGAGCTGAGCGACAGCGGGGTGCGGATCTGACCGGGACTTGGAGTCATGGGTGGGCATTGGCTGCAGCAGGAGCAACGACGCGCAGCGAAATTACAACGCGGGAATGCAAAATATTTTTTTTTGCGCCTTCCTCCTATATATTTCTTTTGTACTAACCCTATTTCTATTTTGCAATAAAGAAAACTATTTAACCTAGTATGAAGGAAAAATGCAATGCTGGAAAGTGGCGATGAAATGTAAATATAGTGGCAAGAAAAAACTGAGATAGAGCAGTAAAAAAAGTGCTAAAACACTTTTTTTCTCATTTCATTTGATTCTCATTTTAAAATAAATGAAAACTTCATAATAAAAAAGAGAAATATGTCAAAACTAATTATTTGACTTCATTATTTATCTGCTTCACTCAGGGCTTGACCAGTCATTCACCAGCAAGCAAGACCCAGTCCACCAGTCCTACGCAATGACGTCATCAGACATTGAAACGGGACTCTAAACGCATCAATATTATCATTACCTTGGTCTCCCCGCTGCCCTGCCGACCACGCCCCTCGCTGACGGCCATCGTCGCTCGTCGATGCTGTGGTCGAGCGGGGGTTAACGCCCCCTTGTTCGGGGGAGACTGGGGGCACGTCGGGGGCGCGTCGAGAGGGGCTGCGGGGGGCTGTGTGACGTCGACTGACTTGGTGGAGCGTTGCTTGCGCGTAGACCTGCACCGCGCACGCGCCAACAACAGAAATAGACAAACGGGGTCAATTCAGTCAAATTGATTAATGTTATTCGTATATGTAACTATGAACATATTCATTTCAACGCAAACGATACACAAACAACAACCTAAATTCGCACTAAAACATCAAGAACAAAAAGCAATTAAATAAAATAGTACGCATAAAATCTATATTATAATTTATGTTCATTATAATGTAGATAGTGACTTAGTTTAAGGACATTTGATTTCGCGCACACACCTCTAGCTTGTACAGTATCGCTCTAACTGAGACTGTATGCTGACCTCAGCTGAGGAGGGCTCGTAGCGGCGACAGAGGAGACCGAGTCCTTGCGCTGAGACTTGACAACCGGACAGGAGCCTCGAGTACACGCGCACTCCACCAAATACCCACTGCACGACCACAGCAGCACCACTCAACCACAGCAGCTTCACTCAACCACAGCCGCACCACTTAACCACAGCAGCACCACTCAAACGCAGCAGCACCACTCAAACACAGCAGCACCACTCAGCAAAAGCGTTCAGTCCTCAAATACTCCGCATACTGCAGCGCAGTATGCGGACCTGATTTCATCAACAGAAAATATTCATGCGACCAGAACAAGAAGATAAAGCAACAAAATTGTGATTAAACAATTCAGCAGCAGCCATTAATATCAACTAATGAAAACAAAGATGACGCTCAGTCCTGGCTCTATCAGAGCAAGTTTTGTCAATTACTCAGCGTGAAATCAAACCGAGAAAAAATAAGACAAAAGGAAGACAAAGGAAAGAACTGCTGCGAGTCAGTACCACTTGTGGTAGCTGAAGTCAAAGGGGATGGCGATCTCTGCACCGCGCACGATACTCTTGATGGCGTGGATGAAGAACCGCACCTCACAACCCTCCAGCACATGTCGCACCTAAGCACCACCGCACCTAACTAGTAGTACACCAAACAGCGGCACCACAGTCGAGCGATAGGACTGCCATCTTTGCATTTACAATTTGCATTATTAAATTTTAAAAATATTAGTTCAAGCTTACACTATATAGAAAAAAACTGCAACAAAAGACAATAACAATTATTATAGTAGGCCAACAATAAGAAATAATAGATTGAGAATCGGCTAAATAATTTACTAGTGACTAGAAAGATAGACCTAAAGAGGCTGTGCATGCATGTTAACTCTTTCAATATAACTCGTTGAAAAAAAGCCTATAAATTACAAAGTTAATTTCTTATGAAGACAGCACACTACCTCAGCGTTGGGTGTGCAAGACCGGCGCACAAATCGTGCGTCGCTGGCGCAGCCCGACGCGTCCACGCATAGCTCCAGCCCGCCCAGCTTGCCGTAGAACAGCACGCAAGACTGCGCACTGCACCACACGCGCGCACACTTTAACGCCAATATCTTTTTTTATCACTGTTAAAAAAAGGGTGAGGATCAAATTGTCAGCCTTGTCAATCTGGAAAAGATACCAAGACTTTAAATTGGCTAGAACAAAAATTCTAGCTTAACTCCAAAAACAAGCTAAAACAAATCATCCACCAAATGTCAAAGAAAAATTTAACGCACAATTTTAAATAGGGCACCAAAATACATTGGCTATGTAAATTCTGAAATAATTTCAGGTCAAGCTCTGGCTGCTGTACTGAATAATACTAAGAAACAACTGGCATCATAACCACACAACTTAGCACATTCAGATTTACAGACATTGCACAACACTCAACACGTTAGGTCCAAAATCAAAGATACTGTCCGACACCTGGCATAGAAGGCAGCTTCGTTGTATTGGCTGCGCAAAACGACCTGACCCACATACTCTGTCAACAGCTGATTGGTCACGATGTCCTCCACTGCCTCCAGACACTATGCACACCATTCATCCAATCAAACGCATTGGCATGCAACTAATGCTAAGGAAACGCAAATTAATTTCAATGCATGCAAATGCAAAGCAGATATAATTCTAAATATAAAAACAATATTTAAAAGCACAAATATTTAAAAAATGCTTCAATGGGCAGAACTTAACATCTGAATCTAAATACTTTCACCATAACAATATCATACTCGATTCTGTCAGGAAATAATAAAGCAATCCTAAAATAAACCTTAAACTAAACTGATAAAGAACACTTTCATTTAGGCTTAATGATTGTGAATTAATATATTGATTAATGACAGAATGCAAGCATGATTTACCGGCTTATTCCCAGGCTGAGTGAAGGCGACACGGCACACCCCTCCCCCCCGCTGCTGC
>JAQIWG010004707.1:0-15581 GCA_034695025.1 Chamaedrilus cognettii | reverse complement strand
TATACCAAAGTACTTTGCACACACATTTTGTAGAATTTCCCTTTCAGTTTCAATGAGACACCCCTTGCTGTCAAGATGGGTCCCAGTTTGTTAAAGTTTGCCCAGGCACTTCTCACCTTAGCCCTAGCTGCCTCCTCTGCTCCCCCTCCGCAACCAATCATATCTCCCAGGTAACAGAAACTATTCACACGCTCCATGCTACACCCCTCCTTAAGCATCACATGCTTCTCTTCCTCTGTCTTAACACTGTTGTCTACACCCTTGATGCACACCGAGCACCGAAAAGTGGATCTTCCTTCAATCTACCTTTGATTTCACTACACTTTTTGTGAATCCACTTCCTGCACTTGCAAAATTTGATTGCATTTAAACCCACTCCTTCTCTGCATACTCCACATGGATATTTTTCTGAGCTCACGATTTGTCCAGAATTTTCTTTGCACCTCATCACCTAAGTTTTCTTTAAGTTTCCTCCAAGTCCCTTCGCTTCAAAACTTTCTTTCCAGGTCTTTACTCTCTCCATCAGCAGCTCTTCCGACTCCTGCGCTGTCGCTAAAACATCGGCATATAGTAACTCATATGGTAGGTCTTTCCGAAATTAACATAGTAACAAATCGTAACAAGTCGACGACAAAAATTGTTATTCTAGGATGCCTTCCCCCTAGCCCACACCCTTGACTTGACTGGGCACGCAGTATGTGCACTTTGCAGAGTTGTCGTGCTGCATGTTGAAGCGCTGTGTGCAGGAGATGCTGCGCGTTTGTGTGCATATGCATATGCGTGCGTGTACGCGTGTGTGTATTTGAAGGTGTATGTGTGGGTGTGGGTATGCGTGTAGGAGGTGCTGCTCATCAAGAAGTGTCGCAAGCGCATGCAGGAGATGGTGGAGAAGGCTGAGATCCAACTCAAGTACATACGCCTACCACTCGTTATTCCTGCTCTTCAAGGGCAGCAGTTCTAACACACTGCATTTGTTATCAACATCCCTATTTCATGCGTTTTTAACAAACATCGTAATTTGTCTCCTAGGTCCTCCCTATCACGAATTCCTTTCCTTGACCCCTGTTTTTCAAAAACAATTGTGGTCGGATGAAAAACAATCTCCATCATAACATCTAATCTTGCAGTTTTTTTATGTCACGCTTTGAAAGTGGTTTCTCTCAATCTAAGGCTCTTCAATAATTAGCTACTTTTGACTGTGTCTAGGAATTTCAGAACTTTGACGCTGTCATGCAAACTTTGCATAAGGGCATAAGGGCAATCATATACGTGGCATAACGCATAAGGGCACCGAAATGTTATCATTGCGCCATGACGATCACAAAAAGGCAGTGATAGCGATACATGCTGGCTGTGTGACTGGTGTGACCAGAGTGGACCGGTGTGTGCGTCACGCGCTCGACGTGGACATCAGAGACAAGCACCATGCGGAGGGCATCGACGACCGCATGCATCAGCTGCGCAACTGCTCCTTCGGCATCGGTTTTCATCCCGGCCTGGAAAACATTGACCACACGTATGTAACACACTTCCACCCCGGTCTTGAAAATATTGACGACACGTACGTAGCACACTTCCACCTCGGCCTGGAAAACATCGACCACGCGTACTACTGCCTCACTGCTCACACTTCCTCTTCCTCACAGTTCAATATAAATGTGTCTCGCACTGGGTCGTGGCTCAAGTTGTAGTACAGTGTGCTTTGCACAGTGTGTCGATCCCTGAGACGTGGCTCAAGTTCACACAGGAGAACATCGAGCGTTCCTTCAAGGAGCGCCATGCTTCGGAGAAGGTGCGTCGCGACATCGACCTCTGTCTGCGCCAGTGCGCCAACGACATGTGGAGTCAGTTTGACTTTGTCAACAAGGCGCTGCAGGACCGCGTCAATGAGGAGATCGCCGCCAAGAAGAAACTGCAGGCGCACCTCCAACAGGTCGCTTACTCTTCTTTTTTTGTGTTTATTGCTTGAACAAATAAATTGTCGAAGACAATTATGACCACAAGGTTGTGGTCATAACTGTTGTCATTTTGTGGAGGCTTTCTGCACCAACGTGATTAAGCTTTATGTGCCATCTGCTCATGTGGATTTATTTATTATGTTTTTTTGTACTGCCTTCGATGGCGAATAAAAGGTGAATATATATATATATATATTTTTTTTTGTCGGAATGCTATGAGCGGCGATTCAGTCATTGTTAGCTTCGAATTGTTTTCTTTACGACAACTATTTTGTGTTATTGAACTAGTGTTATTTGAAGGACACTGGTTTTGAGCCATTTTATCTAGACATTGAGCTTGGATACTGATTTTGCTAATAATGCAATAACTATGTCATTGCTAATGCTAATTACTATGTTTTCACATTTACAGAAATTACTAATTGCTATGCAGAAATATGATGCAGTTTGGTTTCCTGCCAAACATTGGGAATTAACTTGGAGACGTTTATCAAATGAACCACAAGTAGCTGATAGAACTTTTGACACAAAGAAAGAAAATTACTCTGATGGCTGCTGAATATAGGGTTCAGATTCCATCGCCCTGCTATTGAGCCATTTGTCTCTTATCTCTGAGCTTATTGCCTGGAACCATTGACGTCTCTGGATGCTGTAACTGACTCTAACTCGCGTTATTATAATGGTCGCAGTTGAACCTGGAGATCAGGGACCAGCAGCGCGCCATCGAGCTGCTGCGCTGCGCCATCGCGGAGAAAGAGTTTCCAATGAAGGTCGCACAGACGCGATTGGACGAGAGGACGCGCCGAATCTGTGTCGAGTCAACGCACGACGAGCCAATGAAAGGGTTGGTGCTCTGGGTCCACTGAGTTTATGGACGCATGGAATAGTATACAGATAAATAGCTATGCAGACGCATGTGTGAGAATACGTTTCTATACACAAGAACTTTAGGTTTTTGAATTTCTGAACCTTTGCAATTAGAGGCATATAGTGTGACAGCTGCGTGTGTGCAGACTCAAAATGAAATATATCTAACATGCGCCTGCTGCATGTGTGCAGACTCAAGATAGAGGTGTACGAGTTGCGCGAGACGATCGCGATCCTGAAGGAGAAGCTGCGCATCGCAGAGCTGACGCTCTGTCGCCTCACCAAAGTGCGCGTCCACCTCGAGAACGAGATCGACATGAAGGAGAACTCGATCCAGATCGACTCGCGCTGCGTCCTCGCCATGCGCAAGTAAGAGCGTGACGTCATGCGCAAGTAAGAGCTTCACTTCATACCATGCATAAATAAGAGCTTGGCACGTGCTATGCACAAGTAAGAGCTTGACGTCATGCTATGCAAAGATAAGAGCTTGACGTCACGCCCATGCACAATTTTGCGTGTATACGAGCGTGACGTCACGCCATGCCTAGCTGAGTGTATGACGTCACGCCACGTGCACAGATTCAATCAAGGCTTGGTGCTTGAATTGATTCAGGCAATATTCTCTCGATATTGCAGCCAAGCCATATGCACAGGTTCATGCCGGTCGACCCAAAGATTGGACCTCTCTTCAACCTGACCGCGTGCGCCAAGGCAGACTCGATCAGGCACGGCCGTGTGTGCAAGCCGACCTCGGAGGTCTTCTCCTCCATCAGGGCCTGCCCCCCCTGCGCGCCCACCTTCACCGGGTCCGTCTGCTGCTACTAGGGGCTATCCGGTCGGACCGGGCAGGGGCCAGGGGAGGGGAGGGGAGGGCCCCACCGCTAGTTGTCGTTCACTGCACGATTTCCACTATTCTATTGTTCTCTATTTGTTACTGACATTCGTTCGTCATTGGTTGTCAAGTTTTGTATCTTGCTTGTTTAGACAATGCCTGTTTCGTTCGTCGTCGATTTACCTGATACAAATTTCACGCTGATCACGCTACGGTTTTGTGCATTTTGTTTTTCGTTTGTCATCGGTTTTTCGATTTCTGCGCGTCAGTAGTAATCTTCTCGATTCACCGTTTGATTTCTTTGAAGTTCAGAATTGAATCGTTTTGATTCTTCACTTGATAGTCCATTTCTAATGTGTTATGAGGATTACTTGATTGACCATCTGATCGTCTTCACTGACCTGTTAAGTGATCTATTGCATCATATTCATGTTGAGGACCTGTCTAGACAGTGTAACTTATTAGTCTTCAGGCCCATAACACATGTAGGCCTAACTTATGAGCTGTGTGACTTATGTATTAACTAACTTATGAGACACATTCAACTTATTAACACTAATTAACACATTCAACTTATTAACACTAATTAACAATTCAACTTATTAACACTAATTAACACATTCAACTTATTAACACTAATTAACACATTCAACTTATTAACACTAATTAACGCATTCAACGTCTTGCGCTGATCAAACCGATATCGGCAAAACACCTAATTAGAATTTTACTTGTATAACGTAATACAGTAACTGTGATCGCAAATGCTGAGTTGACGGATTTCATATTACTATCATTGGTAGAAGTTTGTTCATATACGGTGATGTGGGGTCTACACTAGGCTACTGAATTTGTAGTAATCATGTGCAGTAGTAGCCAAAGTGTTGTTGAATCTGTAACAAACACGAGTGCCTCGTGGGTGCAGCAATAAAGGGCCAGGATTCAGTTTAACGTCATGCGCAGTAGCGTGAAAATAATATAAATTCTGGGGTGAAATATACAACCCACTAGGCCTACACGTACAGAGTCTTTGCACAAAATTGTTCAAAGTAAGAATCTAATGGCTAGTTGGTTGTGTTTGATCGATTTTTGTTGATTTTCGTTGGTTTGAGTGTGAGTTATATATAGAACTTTATTGGCAGCAAAGGCAGTAGAAACATACAGTGCATAAGAATATCACACAGTGTACAGAATCCAAGACAGTTCAACCTAAAAATTCAATATTAAAGAGATTAGAAAAAAGCAAACTAACTATGCTAGGATACCAAACATTATTAAATGTGAAAAAATATCACTGAACTCTGATCTATTTTAACATTTCGGATGGTTGTATTGATGTTAAAAATGTCAGTAGAGTTGAATGTTCAACAATATCGTAAAAATATGAATTCTGAAGCGTTATTAACATTTTTCAGTTTTTTGTGTTAATTCGCAGCTAATTCGTAGAAGTGTGCGAATTCAAGAATTAATTTGCGCATTAATAATTTGCACATTAAATCGAGGTCGAGCAACCCAAAAGTTTGTTAATTCAGACTACGGTACTAAATCGCACTCGCATCGAGGTCGGGCAATCAGCCGTAGGTCCCGGAAACTTACATGTATAAAACCTGCATAGCGTTTACTCTGTGATCTACGCAAACATAGACTAGATGCAAATCATATATAAACCGAGCGGCGGGCTAATTATCAGCAGTCAGTGATACATGTTAATTATCAGCACATAATCAGCAGTAAAAAAGGTCAATATTAAACACCAGGAAGTGCAGACTAAGCCTACTGCAGCAGTTACGATGATATAAATCAAGAATCTCAACTGGACGCCATTCGCACTCCAAAACACTTCTCCCGTTCACAGAACTAAAATAAAACTTTACCCGTGTGATAACTTATACCTACCAAAAAATAAATCTTGACTCCACTGCTACAACATTCAAAAAGGCACTAAACGCATTCTGCTAAAATCAAACGCTGCTCAGAGCAATAAACGTAATATAGAATAAAACTTTAACTATGGCAATAGGTCATAGGCTATGCCAAGAGATGTAAATGTCAAATGAATATTCAACGGAGTCTGCAAGGTCGTTGAAGAGCGAGTGTAGTTACCAGTGGCTGCAGGAAGGCAAGCGATAGGCCGCTAGACTGGAGTATATAAACCGGATGCGCTCTTGACAAAAAAACCGAACGGAACTGAACCTAACCAGTTAAATCTAGAACTTTTCAAGTTTGAAGTGTGTCTTGCAGTGTTAAATAAAGCAATGTCGTACTCTTGCTACTCGAGTCAATTCTACCATAGCTTAGTCCCCGCAAGAAAAGAAAGAAATAAAGGTTCAAAACCAAACTAAACACCATATAGAACATAAATTGGAAGACATACACAGCAGTTGAGCGCGGCCAGACGAGACTTGCTCCTCAGCATTGTCAACCAATACGCTTAATTAGTAATGCAGCCAAGACGCACCACACTCAATGACCCTATCTGTCAACTACAAATCAAATCTGAAGCAAACAGGTCGATGACCGCCACACACAGTGTCCTTAGACAACAACAACTCCCCCCTACCCCCTAGGATCACCGCCCGTCACATCGGTCTGATTGAGATACAAGCGCACGACGTCATCCAAGACAGCGGCGGCCACGTTGACTCGCCTCAAGCAGCCGCTAGAGGCCAGCACGCCGTGCCAGTGATGCCCCAGCAGGACGGCAGTCCTCAGGAAGCAGAGGTTCATGTACGGAACGTTGCACACCCCCTCGATGACGTACGTGCCTGGGCGCGCAAACACCACGTTGGACAGCCCCGCGCCGTGAGGCCCCACCACGATCAGCGCGTCGTAGAACATGCGCATTGTGGCGTGGAGGGACGGCGGGGGGTTGTCAGAGTAGACGACGAACTGGAGGCCGTGCTCGGCCGCGGTGCGCGCCAGGAGGACCTCGAGCTGGCCCTGCTCCGTAAAGCGCCGCACACCGCTGCGCCGTATCAACACAAGCTTGTTGCGCGCGCTTGTCGAGTGTCCTGTTGTGAAGCGTTGTGAAGTGCTTTTGACAATTTTTTGAAGTGTTATTGTTGCATGTTCGTGTGTTCTTGTGAAGTGATTTGAGATAATTGGTTCACTGTTGTTGGATGACCGGGGACGATGATATCTCGTTGCGTTTAGGGATGACGTATTTGAGTTTTGGGTACGCTGGAGGGGATTCGCAGCATTTAATTCTTTATAAGCGAGTGGTTGGTCAATAAGCCCCTGCCCTCGCTCAGATCTGCTCGCACGACCAGTAGACACATCCTCAGTTAGATGTTGCCATGCTTCAGCCCCACGCCCCTCAGCTCCAGCCCTCTCCCTATCAGCCCCGTGCCCCTCAGCCCCAGCCCTCTCTGTATCATCCCCACGTCCCTCAGTCCCAGCCCCATCAGCCCCAGCCCTCTCCTTATCAGCCCCACGCCCCCCAGCAGGAAGCAGGTGCCCCTCGATGTAGTCCCTGTACAGCCGTGCAGTCACCTGCAGCTCCTGCACGCTCGCCGCGCCACACATGGATCCCCTGGGAACGTACACGACCCTCGCCCGCACCCATCCCGTCACGACCCTCCCCGGGTCGACCCCCAGGATCCGCAGCAGCTCGTCCAGACGCCCCCCCCGCGGCTCCTCGGGGGCGAGGAGGCGCACGTGGGGGTGGCGCCGCAGAAAGTCGAGGTAGAGGACGAGGCGTGGGACGACTTCGATCATGCGGTGGAAAACGGCGTAGCCCCAGAACTGAACGATGACGAGGACTTCGTCGAGCGGCGCGCGCTGCGTCCACAACTTGTGCGCGGGCAGGAGGGGACTTCTGTCGAGCTGTTTTGTCAAATACGCAGACGATATAATGTTGGCTAGGAAAAACAGATGAGGAACTTCTGAATGTTTAATATGGCACAACTTTTAGGACACAAAATATATTTACAAATATAAAATTTGGTCTACATTGTAAACGAGTATTGGAAATCTACTGAAGGGTTTAATCGCCCTCACCCTGCCCCCTCCCCCCCCCCCCCTCACCTTGCAGCCGTGCGGTACAAGCTTGAGGCTGCGTGTGAACACGTTCCCCATGTTAGTGACGATAGCGTCACGCACGACGTGCATGTAGGTCACGTAGGGGGGCGGCCTTGTGTAGTACTCCTCGTTCGTCGTCTCACGCACCGCCCCCCCACCTGTACTGGACAGTAGGCCCGCCTTTACCCCATAGGCGGGGCGCAGGGTGCCACTCGGGTCTCTGTTATATTGGTCTTGTGATGACTCCCGGACAGACTTCCCTTCCTTCTGTTTGTCCTTGTGTTCAACGTTCTCTAATATTAGCTTGTTGTCTCGCGTCATCCGTGTGTTCATTGCTTTGATCGCCTTCACGCTTCCGTTGACCTTTGCCCTTAACACGTCCTTGACCCCACTCTCAGTCCCAGACCGACGTCTCTTATCATTTAATGCTGCTTCATTCAGTACGACCCCATCTTCAGTGTTCATCGCGCCCTGTCCTGGGGCGATGCTAGTTCTAGTGATTAGTAACACACCTGCGTCTGTTTCAATACTTCTCCTCTCGCTGTCTACTCCCTGTTTAGCCGCTGGGTCTACAGTTATCCAGTAGTGGCGCGCTCTGTTGCCCGCGCCCGCGTTGAGGATAGCGTTAGAGAGCGGCCCGGCTCTGCTTGTGTTCATGACGTCACGGCTGCAGGCTGGCGCGCGGTACGTCACGTCATAGAGATGGTCGTTCCCCGAGCGGTTAGACTCGATGACGTCACAGAGCAGCGCAGACCCCGCCCACGGGTAGTAATCTCCGACGAGCAGATTTGCACTGGTGTGGTTGTCTGAGTCGGCGAGCCAGGGCAGAATGACGGTCGTCACTTCTGTGTAGGCGCTCAGCTGTTGCATGAAGTCATCGGCGTCGCAGCTCACGACGACTCTTTTGCCGCAATGTTTGTCTGAGCTTGGACATCTTTCACTCACGCCGAGTCTGGGATTCTTCATCGATTGCGTGACATACAGCTGACTCACATTCGCTCGTTCCTTTCCTGACAGATCGTTCTGCGTCCCACAGCCCGACCCTTCCCTTTGCTCGTCCTGCCTCTGCCCCTGCCCCTGCCCCTGCCCCTGCCCCTGCCCCAGTCCGTGCTCCTCACCACGCAGTGCCGCCCACTGCTCGGCCCTGACCACATCGAGCGCAGCGTCCAGCTGACACAGCCGTTCGAGGGCACCTCCTTCAGCGTCCACCAGGACCGCTCTGAAGGGCTGCTCAACGCTCCTCAGGGAGAAGGTTCCCCGACAGCGCCAGGCGCCCCCGCGCCCACGCGCCTGCAGCTGCTCGGCCTGCGTCAGGGGGCGCAGGGGGAGGTCGAAGTGGAAAGGGTCCTCCTCGTCGACGACGAGGAAGAAGCCGCCATTGTAGAGGAGTGAGAGAAGGACGGAGGAGACGAGGGTCGTTAGTGCGCAGGCACGCCGCCGTTGCATGACTGGCTGTGAACATGTATACCGAGAACTGAGTCTGGGACCTTGTAATACCACAACTAATGCACAACATGATCCTATTTATGACTACAGTTGTGGTCGTCTAGGAAGGTACTAAATTAAACCAAGAGGCAAGGCGATTATTTTTCATCCCTCGTGCCCGTGCTTCCACTTTCAAAAGTGGAAGGCACTTTTCCACTCCGTTAGGCTATATCTTTTCAGAGCGTACGATAGTTGTATAGAATAATTATTGTTAATGCTTTACGCGACATTCTTGGAAATGAGATGAGTGGAGAATGCTGCTGCCAGGCATGCAAGTAGGCCTTCTAATGCAGCGGCGTGGCACTGAACTGTCACTAGGCTGCAGCTTTTAACCGAGTTCTAAATTCGGACGCAGAGCTAAAATTTTGGGGAAACTTTGAAATCGTTAAATGAATATCTGCATCATCTGGGCATTAAAGTGCAGCATGTTAACATGCTAAGTTGCTGCCAGGATCTTTTGTTGAGTTTATCACGCGAGACGTCATGTCATCGACAAAAGCAAATAGGTATCAGATCTAGGCTTAGGCAGTATTTACACCGGACGCATCACGATATCGTACGCTGCGCTACTTACGTTTTGGAAGCCGACATAGCGAATTGAAATATGGCTGCGGCTTCAGAGTCTTAACTCTGTTTCTTCGTTTGTGCATTCCCCAAAGGCGCGCAGAAGCACGAGCCACAGAGGTCCTTTGAAAATTCAACCTCTGCCTGTGCTGTAAATTCTGCACTCTACAGGCAACAAAATAGCGCTCGGGTCATTTCTCCGTCCAATATTCGTACTTCACTAACGTTTAGGTTCGCATAAATTCTGAGCTTGACTTACCTTGTAAAGTAGTAGGCCGAACTTTAAGAAAACGTTTCGTCGCCACATCCCCCCCCCCCTCTCCGTTCTCAAGTTTCGTTCGCGAGGCAAAAGTGCCTGTTTGAATGAAGGGTCTAGATTTCTTTTACCGGGATGGGGGGGGGGGGGGGGCGAAGCGCATACTAATACCGGCCCTGAGGGGAGGTCATTTGAGAGTCCATCTGAGCACCAAAGCTCAGCGCAGCAAAACCAGCATATGTAGCTAACATTCACACAGAGCAACACGTAAGTGAAGCATAAACGTGACGGGTCCGGTGTGGTGCAGAAAGAGCCTACGTAAAATTGAGCTAAAGCACGATGATAGGCGTGGAAATTAAAAATTGTAAAAGACTATTGTAGTAATAACCGTTAACAGTATCGCAAGCGCAGCGAACAGCGCGCGATCACGTTGCTGCCTCGGTGACGGCTGCGGACTGCGGTGTGATGCGGTTCGCTCTTGTGCCCAAACGTAGCGCCGCAGCGTTAGCTGCTGCAGCGTAGCAAGCGGAAGGGGTCGGGGGGAGTGGGTCCGCGAGGGCTAGAGCAACGGCCAGAGACGCTAAGTTCTGACACGCCAATTAAGGGGTGCATCATTGGCAAGTTGAAATTAAGAAAGGCCACTTTTGCCCCAAGTCCCCCCCTTCTCTCTCTAGCTCGTCTGGAAAGACGCGCGAGAAATTCGGCTCAACCTTGCTCCCCCCTCCACAACCGCCACCCTATAACACCCCTCCCTCTGTAAGAAGGCAAAAAATTAAGCAAACTTTCTGCCACTGCTTCAAACCAGACCGCCAGTCGGAGACCGATCGATTCATAGCGTCACTGGCTGGGATGCATCCGTGAGCAGCGATCTCTGCAGCAGCATCTGTAGCAGCAGCAGCAGCAGCAGCAGCAGCAGCAGCAGCAGCAGCAGCAACAACAACTGCAGCAGCACGCCGCTCCGTAGCAACAATAACATTACGACGGACGGTAGTAAACTGCCAGCAGCAGAGCGGCAGCCATGTCTGGCAGGTCGGAGACGGCCCTGGATGTGAAGACAAGCATCAGCAGTCTCAGCAGTCTCAGCAGTCTCAGCCGCCTTAGTATCCTCAGCAGCGTCAGCAGCAGCAACGTCAGCAGCAGCAAGAACACGGGCAGAACGAGCATCAGCAAAACGAGTGTCAGCAGAACCAGTATCAGCAGTATCAGCAGTATCAGCAGTATCAGCAGTATCAGCAGTATCAGCAGCAACAGCAGCAGCAGTATCAGCAGTATCAGCAGCAACAGCAGCAGCAGCAGCAGCAGCAGCAGCAGCAGCAGCAGCAGCAGCAATAGCATTAACAGCAGCAGCAGCAGCAGCAGCAGCAGCGCAGCATCGGACAGCACGTAGCGAACAGCACAGCCGTCCGAACGGTGTTCGGCCTCCGAATACTCATTGTTAGCATGACCAGTGGACCCCTGTCAAGCTTGAACGCTCGATTCCAACACTTTCTTCGATAGCTATACCACTGGCTCTGCATGGACACCGGTTTCAGTCATGGATCAAAATCATGGTTTGAACTAAAAGCGCTGTGAAGACCGCAGCTGAGTGATGACGGTGAAAGAAAAGCTATTGCGAAGCCCATACAACTGAACTTGGGCCCAATAGTGATCGTTATTAGATCTACTCCCCTACTACAATAATGAAGCGAGAAGTAATGGTGTTCAGATATGGCGAAGCTTCATTTCGCTGTCGACACAAAGACTGCGGAGCAAGAACTAAACATCGGATTGTCTAACGGCGGCGTTTGCAAAATTGACTAGTTAGCGCCGCCATCTTTCCACTCGGGTTTATAATATAGCTAATGGCTTGCAGGCGGCCGCATGTTGTAGACTTGCACTGAGCAAGAGTAGAGGGCAAAGTGGTGGATCACAGTGGGCTGGACTTGTCCTTGGTCAATCTTCTGTTCAGTTCTTTGTGGTGCAGTCTCAGAACCTAGCCGCCACAGATCAATGTGGATGCTGGACCGAGTCTTGGTCGCTGAGAGAATGGTAGCGTGAGGCTACGATGAACTTGCTAACTATGTTGACGCCTGGCTATACTGACCTCCCGAGTGGGTTGTATAATGCAGACTAAGATCTGGCCCTGTTTATCAGCTTGTAGGCTGTAGCTAATCTCTATATTTATTTAAGCCCATATAGTCATGTTTGCTTTGACATGAAGACGATTTAATTAATTTGCTTCATGGTGTAGCTATATAGAGTGTTTAAATCGACTTGTTCGCGAGAATTAAATCAAAAGGCTGCCACGGCCTGCATTAATGGCTTCTGAGGCGCGTTTCTTTGGCAGGCCACAGGCCTACAGGCTACGTTAGCTAGGTTGTCATGGATTCCTAAGCAAACTGCGAAATTAGTCGATCGTTCACTTGAAATAAACTTTAAAATAAACTTAGCATCTGATCATAATATTGTTACGGGCACTCAGTCCAAGCCCATTTTAAATTTGAATGTTGGGGTGAATTATTAAACTTGCCAGTCGCAACACATTGAACGGTAGGCTTACTACTATAATCTGCAGACCAGCTTAGAACAGTTATTAGGCAGTACGCCGCTGTTTTGGTGACATGAAGTGTACTGAATGTGTTTCAATCAACAGATCCACATTCTCTCGAGGGTCCGAGGTTAGATCTAGCATGCTTGCGACGAAAAGTTATCAATTTCTGCTGCATCACAATGAAAGGCCTGCGCGGCCGCCACTGTACAAACGAATCCAGGTTTCAACGTTCCATAATAAGACTTGGCAACTGCGAACAAGTTTTATGGTTGGATGTTAAATCAATGCTTTATTCTGAACACAAGAAGATAGAAAGGCACAGTGCTTGGTCTAAAACGCAGACGTAGGCTGCATACAGACTGCTTGGTCGCCCTATACACGGAGTGCTGCGCACCAGCAACATTAGACTACTGCCACTTGTGGGCTACAGGGTTTCTAAATAGAGCCCTGTTAACTTTGTGCCTCTTAAACTTTTTTCCTCAAAACCTAGATGTTGGCCCCCCACCTCCCTTTAAAAGTCACTTTCCTACGATTCTGAAATCATGAGTCGCTATCAAACAAGATGTGAACCCTCAACAACAGACTCAGTGTACGGCCACGTATAGCACTTCAAACCTAACATTGTCACACACCCCAAGGACCCCTGGGGCGAGGTAGGGAGCAGCTCCCTGCACTGACCGGGGGTCCGTGAGGCGGGGGCACCCCCCTCACCCCTCTGCGCTGACCGTTGAAAGATGAGGTCGTCCAGTCCGATGTCGTTCAGTGGAGATCGCTGTGAGGACTTGCGTGACACGAACACCGCCCTGCAGGCACAGTAAGTACTACTACTCTCCAGGCACAGTGAGTACTGCTACTCTCCGCGCACAGTGAGTACTACACCACCCTCCAGGCACAGTGAGTAGGGCTACTTACATGACCCTCCTGGCACAGTGAGAATAAGGTTGAATACATCCGATGCCTTAAGAAGTTAAGCTTCAGTTACTTTTACCCATGTAACATAAGGACCGTTTCCTGCATCTTCGCAAAACCGCATTTTCTGCAGGCAGATAAATTTTATAGCAAATTTAGGGTTTTCCGCAAAGTTTCTGGCTTTAGGAATCATGTTTTTGTGCCAGCAATTGTGCTAAATGTTTCATTACACTTTCTGCATTCTGTCTCCCCCCCCCTCCCCAGATACAGTTAGTGTTCCTGTAAATTTTATACATCTCAGTCTTTTGAGTTTTCTGCCGACACAAGACCACCAGCACCTTGTGATTGTGTTTTTACTATCCAAGAGGGGACGCCGCTATTCTGCAGACTGGCCCACTGCTCCTCTGTGCTGCAGACTGGCGCACAGTTCCGGCGAGGTGATGCGTCTGCGGCAGGAGAACGCGTGTCTCGCCCAGCGCGCCCTTGACGCGCACCGCGCGAGCGCAGAGCGGTACCAGCGCGAGTTTGACGCGACGCTGCGCATGCGCGAGGGGGTCGAGCTCGTCGAGAGCGCTGTACTCGAGCGAGACCAGGTATTGCAGCGCTCCAGCGAGACCAGGTAGTGTAGGGTAGTGCTCGAGCGAGACCAGATAGTGTAATGACATTGCTCTACAATATCTGGTCTCACTCGAGCCTTATAGTACTGCTTGAGCGAGACCAGGTATTGTAGAGTAAGGCCCGAGCCAGAGCAGCTGTGGGAGTTACTGCATTCCGGACAAATCAGGCAACACATCATTGTTTTGCAACCCATGGCTTCTCTTGCGTGTTTTAAGAGGCAACTGAAGTGGTGGAAGCGGTTCCGTGCTTGACGCCGAAGAACTGAACCGTGATAGTCACTGACGACACACGGTCCTTAAGCTACAGATCGCCACTGATGTGACTGCAAGCTGCAGCCCGGACGAGCAGAAATAATTCAGTGCTATTGGCGTGTTGTTCTGTGCAGACGGCGCAGCGCTGTGAGGAGTTGGAGGATGAGAACTGCGGGCTGAGGGACGCTATCGGGGACCTCATCGAGGACGCAGCGGAGCAGACTAGGAGAGAGGTAGTTTGTTTCAAGATTTAAACTTATTGTTCAATTACCCTACAACTCATAGGCATAACTTTGCCTAAATTTTCATAAAGTCATCATTGATGACTGACTTCAACTGATGTTAGCTACAAAGTACACTACACACGCACGCCTCTTCATGGCGCAGAGTGGCAGAGGCATCAGTAAATGATGTCATACTGCCTGATGGCACTGCTTGCATGCGCAGCCTACGTGCCTGCACACAGGTGCAGCGTCTATGCTTGCACACAGATGCAACGTGTATGCCGGCACACAGGTGCAGCGCATGTATATCACTGCACAAAGTTGTAGCCTGTGTGCCTGCACCTGTGCGCCTGCACACAGGTGCAGTGCGTCAAGCGGCAGTGCAACGAGAGTGTAGAGGGTCTGATCGAGGAAGTGAAGCGTCTCGACGAGGTCAGTTCTCCTCATCTCCTTCCAGTGCTGCACCTCTTTCATCAGATTCATTCTCATCGTAGAGCGCGCGGTGTGCTCGCGTGGTCTAGTGGTTAGCGCTCTGAACTCCTGCGTCTGGGTCCCCGAGTTCAATTCCCCGACTCGAGGGGATTGAACTCGTCATGGGGATTCATATCACGTCATATCATGCATGCAGGAGAAGCAACGAGCAGTGTGCAAGCAGTTGTTTTGCTTGTTCCACGTTTGTTCTCTGAAGCGTCGCGTGTTTCACATGCAAGTTGCTATCGCTCACGCGGCCTCGGCATCAGATGTCAATTTTTTCTTGCGGATGCAATTGATTTTTTCTTGTTACAACTTACAACCTGCCACAGAAGGTCTGCGATCAGCAGGTATAGAGTACCATTACTCGCTACAGACGGTGTACAGTCAGTAGGTATAGAGTACCATTACTAGCTGATGCAGAAGGTCTGCAGTCATACAGAGTATCATTACTCGCTGCTACAGAAGGTCTGCAGTCAGCAGGCCGAGGCGGAGCGTCTCACCCGGGAGAAGGAGGCGCTCGAGTGCGAGCTCGAGCGCCTCTACTCGGACCGACTGAGCGCCGAGGAGGAGCGGGGGGGCGGCGGGGGGGGCGG
>JAQIWG010004706.1:0-15582 GCA_034695025.1 Chamaedrilus cognettii | reverse complement strand
GCTAGCTGCTAGGGGGGCGTTGCCAGGGTACATCAGGTAGCGCCACAGCGAACTCTGGGCACTCTACCTCGTGCGTTTGTGGAAGTGGCACCCTTGTCGAGCCTCTAGGGTAACCTGTAACTTATGACGCAACTAGCATATATTTCCTAGATGTGTATCGAGTTTATCTTGTGTGAGCTTAGATCATTGAGTGGTAACGTTCATCTGGTATTCTTGGAATATACTTCTGGGGGAGTGCTCGATAGGGGTGGCCCAGCAGACACCATGCGCCACACGCTAGGATGAGAGTGTCGTAGGACTAAGGGGTTGTCTTACTGGAAAGTGTAACGGGGTGAGCGGGTAGCCTAGGGGGTTTTGTGAACCATCTGAGTAGTATAACCAGCGTTCTGTTGCTCTTACCAGTTTCTATAATTATGTACCTGATTTCTGAGAACATTGTTTTGCTGCTTATTTCTTGTATTAAATATTACATATTTAATATAGGGCTTCGTTCATTAAAAAGCTAGCGCAATCTAGTATAAAATTCCTGAGTAGCAGTCACTATCCTCTTGGTGGAAAAGGGGGGAGGTCTGTTCGCCGGGCGTACGGTGGAAAGATTCCTATTGACGTTGGAGCGTCACACCGCCTATCTATTTTGGCGAGCCTGCCATCCTGCCACTTGGCAGCCTGCCAGCTTGTCTGCCAGCCTGCCATTTGACCGCTGACTTTTTTGGCCCACTACACACCAAACTGGTTTTTTGTCTAAAACTAAGACGGGGCTTTGTGAGAAACTGGGAGACAAATGATTGGGAGAGCAAATTTTAGTTCACAGCCTGAATATCATCCTTTCTTTCCGTAGAGGTGCAGGGACGAGATCATCGGATGAGGCTAGGGTGGAGAGGGTTCTACGCTGAATTATCTCTCCACCCGTGCGTCTGCTAGCTTTAGCTGCACTACAACATATTTTATATATATTTGCACAAATCCGCGACGGAGGCGAACCTCTGGGCGGAGAAGATCGATGATTTCTTCCCATTTTGCACAAAATATATGAGTCACAAGTGCGCC
Organism: Chamaedrilus cognettii; assembly: GCA_034695025.1. Classification (NCBI taxonomy): domain Eukaryota; kingdom Metazoa; phylum Annelida; class Clitellata; order Enchytraeida; family Enchytraeidae; genus Chamaedrilus; species Chamaedrilus cognettii. The sequence goes on along the minus strand of JAQIWG010004706.1, from coordinate 14,535 downwards.
ACATATATATTCAGTTTGCGTATGGTTTCAAGCTGTTGCATTGTGGGCTAATTCTGATTTGAATTTGCTACGGACATGCGCTGTTAGACGTGAATCATACATGCACTTGGCTGCATTAGAGGTTAATATTGTTATACTTAGCCGTGGACAATGTAGAGCTAAGGCTCGTATATAATTATAGCTCAATGATGACGATAGCTATGCATCGAGGGGCGTAATCGCCGGGCTGCTACAAGTAGCGTAGAGACAGACAACGTTGCGGGCCGCCAGCACTGACCGTCTCGGCTGACTGATCTCGCGTTAGTTGTGGCGGTGGCTTGAGAATTTGTTGAAGGGGCGTTCCTTCGGGACATATTGCAAGTTCATAGATTTTTGAATTGTTAACATATCTTAGGGATATGGCATTCACTGCAGTGTAGGGACTTGAGTGCAGATATTTTTGCAACTTGTCGGTTGAACCCCATATAGCCTAGTATTTTTACTTAGAGTGGGGGGGGGTGTTCCTCTTTTTAAGATGGCCAACGCCCCAGATCCAAAATGGGACGAGTATTACAAAGTCTGCGTAAAATCCAGTTCCGCGGCACTGTCAGATGAGCTACAGCGTAGCTTTCCCCGCCCAACTTGTACCCCAGTCATTGAAGCGTTAAGTCTTTCTTACATTAGCAATTCCCAGCCCCATTCATTCTGAGCCCCATTCCGAGCGGATCGTCCTCGCCGGCGGCGACGATCCGCCGGATCGCGCTAGCGGGAACGGTCGTGATGGCGGTGCGATGGCGCGACGATTCCCACACGCATTCCGACGAGCGATCAGATAAACTTGACATGTCAATCAAAATTAATTAATATTAATTAGTAGGCCTAGGCAAGATTTCAAAATGGACGCCGCGAATATTGCAGCTTTTCAAGAGCTTAGGAAGAAACAGCTTGTTGTTCTGTCATCGGTGGCGGCGTATAGGCGTACGCCTACTATCTTCAGAAAGCAATTTGACTTCAAAATCCAGTCTAGCTCAGCCTGCCTAGACTAAGTTACTTGATCTCAGAGAGATGTTATGCAAACTAATATGTTATTCACAAATAATGCACCTCGTAGGCCTGCTCGTAGGCCCGCTGCAGGTATGGATTACATGATACTTATGTTAAGTTTGTTCAATGAAAGTAACTCATATTGGTTCGTGGTAGGTCATAATATTTTTGAATTTTTAATCGAATTTTTATCGATATAGCCACGCCCACTACCGTTGATTGATCAAATTCACGGGAATGTGGGTACGATCGCTGGGACAATGCTGCAAGCAGCATTGTTCGATCGAGCGCCGGAACGAATGGATGGACAGAGCGAAGAAGGGCGAACGCTCAAATGGGAATGATCGCGATGGCGGTGAACCGCTACATGGCGCATTCCGAGGCGCATTCATTCCCACCATCGCGATGGTGGGAATGAATGGGGCTGGGAATTGCTAATGTAAGAAACGCTAAAAGCGTTTCTTACATTAGCAATTCCCTCACATTAACGCTTTGCATGTTTTACCGGACTAAACTTAACCCTGGCTGTGACGATTCGTAAATTGGCCGAAATCGACTTTCTTCCTAAACTCTGAAAAGCTACCCTAACCTGCTTACAACCTTGCACGTCAACCTGATCTTCTTCCTATATATAAGCTGAAAGACAACTTATACCTTTGTTAGAATTCTGAGCCATATACCAACCACATTTACCAAACCTGAACTTTGACTAATTGATCTAAACTGGTCTCATATCCGAGCTTATCAACCGTATCCAACTTGCTCAAATCAAAGATGGCAACACTAGCAAGTCGTTGAAACTGTATGCCCATTGCCCATGCCAATTCTAATCTCAGTCCGATCTATAACACATAATTAGACTCAAGAATTAGCTTGTGTGACCGCAGTTTTCACAAAATTTCAAGGCATAAATTTTCCTTAAAATGTGCTTTTAAATAAGACTTGCTGCTGCTGGAGCAGATGAAGATTCCCGACCAGGACGCTAACTTCACGGCCCAGCTGGAGGCCGAGGTGGCGCAAGACAGCCTCCTCCCGCCGTGGAACATCAGCCCCTCCCTTGTCACTTACGTAAGTGAGCTAGTGGGAGGCTGACTCTCCGCTGTCACTTATATGCTCGGTGCTGTGATATATGCACCGTGCCATGGAATATACATGTACGCAGTGCCGTGGGCTATACACTGTGCTGTAATGTCACGGCACAGCGTATGCAGTACACCTCGAGTCCAAAAAAGACGAAACGAAACTCTCCGCTGTAACTTTGTCATATATTGACCGATTAAAATAATGTTTTCACCACTAGAAAGATAACTCATTTTCCAACAAATAGCATATACTGACTGTCAAAAAATCGCAACAGTGTTTCCGCAATTCACTGAGACAAAACGTCTAAATCATCGATTTTCTGACATTAAAAGAAAATTTATTTTCGTTTTCACAGGAAAATTTATTTTCGTTTTCACAAGTTTTATACATTTAACTGAAATATTTAATATATATAAATGAAGCATGAAGTAGTGACAGTGTTAGATATTACCAAATTGGTCTTTCACGTGCACACCAGCACGAAAGCCACTGTCAAGAAACCGAGTGCTGCTAATGATCTGCGCAGTGCTAATAAATAACGTTACGTCAGCGAGTCAATGGACAAAATTGGTCTAGCTTGGCGATCAAGTGGAAGATCTACTGCAGACATAATTATACAGATCCTAGTTTTGCAATTTCTGGATTGAAACGGAATGTAGCTAGCCATTGAGGTGATTCCCTTGTCTCAGCAAGTGTTGCATGTGACGCAAAGACAAACTTTGAAATCACAATAATATGTTCTTTTGCCCCCTAGGCCGCCCCCACCCTACGCCGTTGGCAGTGTGAAATACGGTATTGTTGTTGCTGTTGTTGTTGTTTTATTCACAAGACTTCAATCAGTACAGCAGCACACATAAATGAAAAATAGGTGCAATAAATGAAGAGATGCAGGAATGTCAAAAAAGGAAACAGATTTCCTGTTACACAGCAATTAAGGTAATAGGCTAGCTGAGCCCTATGACAAACCTATGATCACTATCAAGACAAAATTTTCACAAATAAATTCTCATTTTCCCCAATAGAGACAAAATCTTCACACTGTCCCGTGCGACACTGCGTGCAGTACACATCGCCGCGCGGGTTCACCCCAGCGTACCTATACGACGCGACGTATCTGTACGCGCTCGTCGTCACGGATCTCATCGCCGCCGGACTTAACCACAGGGACGGGACGCTCTTCTTCAACAGCGCCATTGGACGCAACTTCACCGGTCACGCAACCATTGATTGCTCGTTTACACTCTTTTATTTATACGTGCAGGGTTTATTGTGTGAAGCCCCGCTTCGGCGTCTTTGAGACGACGCAACAGACTAACAGCCGATTTCATAGTCGTTCCTCAACTCCTACCTCGACTCCTACCTTGACTTAGAAAGACAATTTAACAACTTCCCATAATTTCCATTCAAAAAAGCTCTTTGCTTACTCCATTTGAATTAATATACCACATCGTTAAATTAACATAACGTCATAGATAAAAAAAAAAAGATTTTCTGTTTTCATTGATTTTAAATTGTAGTGATTTCTTGTGGAAATCAATTTGTGCCTTTAAGATTTTGAAATAAATTTAGAGTTTTTTCGAACGGCAGTTATGGGCTGCTGTTAAATTGTCTTTCTAGGTCAAGGTCGGAGTCGAGGTAGGAGTTGAGGAACGTCTATGAAGTCGAGCCTAAGTATTAAATTAAGTTAATCACAGCACCTCTCTGGCCGACGCTAGGTTCAGGGGGTTCTATCACAAGGGTGGTGTTGTGTACGGGCGACCAGTGGGCTGGGGAGGGGGTGACAGAGTTATTTGCCCATAGTATCTTTGGACCGATTCGAACATTTCCTTGATCATATTGGTTTTTGGGTTAATTGTCCTCAGGCGGAAGTCTCACGCTGTCCCTGTTACCTCCGTGAGACCAGGGCACGAGGGTTCTTGTGTCCGTGTCTGTAAATGTCGTACCTCCACCTTGTCGGAAAATCCGGCCACTAGACCGCCAGTGTGTCCGTGCGTCTGTTGTACTATTTTGTTTATGTTATTTATATTACAAAAAATTCTCATAACGATTATCTTTGTTGAATATGGTGGATGGATCAGTGATACAAAAACAATCTAATTAAGATATCAATTCCGTTGTTGAACATTTATAAGTTAACCTATGTTGTAAACTGGAAGTGGCAAATGTTTAAAATTGGAGCGAGAAGCCCTCTATATTACGGGATGTGCGGGTATGTGGTACAGGATTGACGGGTCCCGTCGTGATTGACGGCACGGGGGACCGTCACTGCACGCCGTGGATCTGGGCCTTGGCGCCGCACGCGCCCGTCTTCACTGTCTTCATGGAGGTCGACCTCTCGCAGTTCGTACGTGACATCATTCTGAGTGATGCCCTGCTTGTGCCCATTCTAAGTGATGCCCCAGTAATACCCATTCCAGGTGATGTCCAGCATGTGCTCATTCTCAGTGATGCCCTGCTAGTGCCCATTCTGAGTGATATCCAGCTTGTGCCCATTCCGAGTGATGCTCTACTTGATGCCGCCAGGGCGTGGACGTGGTCATGAAGAACGTGGTGTGGGGGCCCCACAATCAAACAACCCCTCCGAGGGACGCCCCACTCTGCGGCTTTCATGGGGAGTTCTGTCTGCCACAAACCATAGCAGGTCAGTGAGACACTGACACACAGCGTCACATTTCATTCATATTTAGGTTCACACCTGTCTTTTGCATAGTCAATAATCATCGTTCAATAACAACCTGTTTTCTCAAACTTTCAAATGATAAAAACGATCATCGTATAAAGATCCTGGCGCCATGAGATCATTCAATCTTTACCCTTTCATTTGTCTTTTATATCTGTTGTTATACTGGCTTCAGCATTATCAAAAAAGTAGTGTTTATGACTTAGTTGATCTATTCTTCATTGTGTTCATGCGATATCAGATAGATTACAATATTGACGCTGCTTGCAGTCAGTTTGCCTGCTGTGGTGGGGGGAGTGGTGGCAGCCAGCGCAGTGCTCATCGTCTTGCTCGGCCTCATGTATCACATCAGGTAGAACGTGCGACCACTTCACACCCATAATATCATTTACTTTTATTTGAAGCTATTCAATACATCAGAACATATTATTATGCAACTGCACACGAGATATGCAGTTGTAAATGCAAATATGCAGTAGTAGGTAAACAATGTGCATTTGGCCTACTCGATGTATCACTTCAGGTACAGGAGATTAGCAGTTGTTAAAAGATAAAGTCTATTAAGAAATTGCTAGAATGCCTTGCTGAGCATTTCTAGTTTTGAGCTTATGTAACTAATAATCACTGTTAAGAATGGCCTCAGAAATTGTGTACAAAGAGGTCAAACTGTCTTCCGGTAGAAATTGTGCAATTGCAAATTTTTCTTAAAATATACCCAATTGAAGCTACAAATTTCGTCTGGTGTTCACTGACTAATAAAACTATCGGATGGATAATTATATATCGTGATAAGATATCTGAAAATCATGGGTTGTATATAGTTTAACTTTGATGAGTAATTTTTTAATCCAACCATTTTTATTACAATTGCTGAGAGAAACCGCTTGTTTTTTACTGAGGTATTTATTTCACTAATGTTTTGTAAATTAAATTTTTACAAATGGACGAAAATGCTTAGGGTGGTTTGTTTGTGATGTAGGATTGAGTTTAACTGATGTTTCGAAAGCTTGTTTATCATACAATGTCCTATGAATGTCTGTGCGTGTACACAATTGAAGGGAGGGTGGAGGAATCTGCGATAGCTTGAGAGGTGGAGCCAGAGCTTTTCCCACGACTCGGAACTGATATAATCATCTTTTTAATTGATTAAGTTGATTGATTACTTGATTAATTGACAGCATAACTGTTTCTCTTCCCGGAGACCCATCAAGCTCCCAATGTACCTTCGTAGAATTAGGGCAGGTAAGGACGTGTGGCTGCAAACGTTGAACCGGTGCTATCTCAGCTAAATAGATGAGAAACTTGAATGATGATGATGTTGATGACTATTACTTAGATTCTAAGGGACCCAGGGTTCAGCTTGAGCTGAGGCGCTTAAAAGACACTAAGGAGTGATGCAGGAGTCAGATGGTGGAGCGCCACATTCAGCAGATGATCTGGAGGGTGGATCATGACGAGATTCACCTGATCAAGGTCCCCACCGCCAGCAAGGCAGTGAGTCCTTCACGTTCGTGTCCTAGTCCGTAGGAGCTGTCCAGTAGCCTAACGTGATCAAACACACTACAAATAGCGCTTGCATTTCGATGAAGTATTTGCACCTTTTTACAGGTGCACATATGTATATTGCATGTACATGTATGTGTACCGATCACTTGTCCGAAACGCCTAAGTGCGCCAGGACAACATGTTATATCAGCAAGTTTTCACCAATAATTTAGGTGTCCCTTGCACACAGTCTATATGAGGTGCTTGCGTGTGACGTCACTCATCAAAATTATCACAATTGGACACGTTTATGGCTGCGCCGGTTGCATGGACACCGCGCCGGGCCGTAGCATAGGCTTTCAAATTCATCATGACTCAGCCTATCTTAACACATAATCCAAAACAAAACCAAAGATCTGTGAGAAATAATTCATAAGAAAGAATCTTATATATTTAGTATAATACAGATATTGTAACATCTAGGCCTACAAAGCCTCTACTTTGAAAACCAAGTTTTAACTTAGCTCATGATCTTATTTCTGATTGCCTGATCCTTCTCAAATAAATGATGCTAGATAGCCCACATTCTGATCTCACCCCCTGCCCCCTCCTCTGATTGGTGCGCAGTTCCTGCAGGCCAGTTCACGCCTCAGCTCTCCCTCGCTGGCCGGCAGTCAGACTACCGTGACGGCCAGTCGTCACGCCCAAAGTGGGCGGGGCGACCTGGCGCTCTACCGCGGCCTCGTCGTCGAGGTGATCGCTGGTCGGCGCCACGAGGTCGTGACCTCGCGCCGTGACCTCACTGACCTCGCTAATGTAAGCCGTAACCTCACTCACCCAGCCATGTAAGCGCGTTGTCAATAATTCACACACGGCCAGTGCTCGATTTGTCAAAAAATGAACTGGGGGGGTCAATTCTTAATTTAGCTCTTTATTCGGGACTTACGAGCAGCGGGGAAGGGTGCAGCAATTGAGTTTTTTAGGAGCCAGCGGAATGGCGCTCCATTAATATACGTAGGCATTTCATGATACTTTTATCCGACGGTGATGATCGCTGTCAGCTATAATTCCTTTATCACTGTCATGTCCGTTACTCCTTCTTCATCGCTGCAATTGAACATGCTGCATAGCACTCTACTTATGTCAGTGTAGTGGCAGTGCTGTCCGCTGCTGTGTTTAGTTGAAGACATTGAGTCACGACAACGTGCAGGCGTTCCTCGGAGCGTGCGTCCTGCCCGGACACGTCTGCTACCTCGTTCAGTACTGCAGCAGGGGCTCGCTACAGGCACTCGATCCTCTTGTTGTTTTCACTTTGAATTCAGTGTTATGCGCTCTGGTGTATTAAGCCTGAGTTACACCAGGTCGTCGGGCTGGATTTCCGGAAGAGTTCTTCAAGTGTTTAAGCCTGTGTTTAAACTTCAGACTTGTAAGTGTTTCCAACTGCTAACCCCGAGCCATGCAATGATTCATTTGCTCTGCTTCAGCAGGAGCATCGGCCGTAAAAACTCAGCATCGGCCTAACCAGGGCGTTAAGCGTCGAACTCATGCGAGATCAGTCATTGACATTAACAGAATCGATGATTAAGAGACTATCAGGTAAGGCTGTGCTTCATTCTCCTGCTTTTATACCTTTTCATAGCACAACATGTCGATGCCATGGAAAAACGTAATCGTACATGTTCTCAACGAGTGGGCTGCAGCGTCTGTAACGTCGTTTCTCTTGTTTTTAATTTCTTTTAAATTTTTGGCAAGTGGCAACATTAATTCAAAATTTTAAATACAACCAAAAAATGTGAGGGAAATGTGATTTTTTGGTTGATTTATTTTTATTTCTATATGCTGATTGTTAGGCTAAGACTCTAATATTGCTTTCTACTTTCGTGAGGTGTAAAAACAGCTAAAAAACTAATCCATTGCTTATATTGATGCTTCTAAATTGAGGTTAAGTTAGTGCACTTGAATTTTGGCTTGAAATGACGACAATAACTATGTGGCATGGACCCCCTACAAGCCGAGGTGCAAAGAATTGGCTTGCAGTCCAGAGCTCCCCGGGCGAGTCATAACAAGGAGAGGGCGCGCCGTCTGACCGTGGTCTGGTATGCAGGACGGCGGGTATCCGTGTTCACTTGAAGCCCTGCCTGGCGCAGCCCTGAGAACGTGACCCTCCGCACAGAACCGGACTGTAATGGTTTTTGTTGCTACACACGGTCCTTAAACTACAATCTCGCTCATGTGGCGGCATGGCTGCAGGACATTATAGAGAACGAGGAAATCCAGCTTGATTGGCTCTTCAGAGTTTCGCTCATCGTCGACCTCGCCAGTGTCAGTATACCCACTTACTATTTAGGATCTTTTATTTCAATTATTTTCAATTGTCCTGACTGTTATAATTTTGGAGTGTGTGCAGCGCCCTTGTGATGACTTCGGTCATGTTACGGAGCTTTAAACGTTTTTGGAAAATACGCTTAAAAGTTAATCAAAGCTATTAAAATAGGCCTATGCTTAACAATGAGTTGAATTAAAATTAACGTTCGTTTTAATGTCTAATGATGCAATGCCACAAGCCTGTATGTATATACTTATAACCATTAATAGATATTAAGCATAACATGTTGTAACAATGTAACATAGCCTAGGCGTTACACTACAATGGAACCTGGAAGTGACAAAATTAATGAAAAAACTAAGAAAAAAGTTTCACTCCAAATAGTTGGGACATACAAAATCCCAAGATTCTTGATTTTTTATCCAGTTTTTCACTAGACCTAATATATCGTAGCTTGTAACATATACACTGCCATTTCTTTTGCATTTGATGGAAAGAAAGTATGTCAATTGATTAAAAGGTAACCAAAAAAATATTTTGGGTGAAAATCACAATCCCAAGCTTCTGGGCTTTTATTGCACTTTTTCACTAGATCTTATATCGTACCATGTATAGCATACACTTCCATTCCTTTTGCATGTAACAAAAATATGACAAATGATGAAAGGCTAGCAAAAAAGTTTCACTCTAGGAACGCACAGAAAAATCCCAAGGTTCTGGGTTTTTATTGCCGCCTTTTCCCTAGATCCCATTGCGTACCATAATTATATACCACACACTGCCATTAAAATTTTTTTTTGCATTTAATGAAACTAAAGTATGACAAATAATGAATGGCTAGTAAAAAAGTTTCACTCTTGGAACGCACATAAGAATCCCAAGGTTCTGGACTTCTTTCCACTTTTTCACTAGATTCTTTGCTGTAGCTTTTAGCGCATAAAACATAGTAACCTACAATTGTACTGACAATTTGTAAAATCTTAAGGGGCTATTAATGAACGGCGATCTATAGACGGATGCTTCTCCCAAAGATTAACGTTAATTGGTCAACGACGATAGTGACAATATTTTCCGCAAGTGGCAGTGGTGCCCTTGCAAATAGTTTCAGTCCGAAAATCAATCAGTTTTGGTCTATGAATTTGAAATACAGTGTACGCTAAATATGAACACAGTGTGAGTTTCACCAATATTTCGGATTTTTTGTTATTATTATCATTTCGCTCGTTTCATGCAAAAACTACCCATCGGCAAGCTCTGATGCTCACTTTAAAACTTATCCTCAAATCTTGCCAACTTAACTTGAAGCAGTAGACTTCGTCTTCAAACGTAATCTTAGCGTGAGACCCATCGGCCATAATTCGTTGATTATATGTAAATTAAAAAGAAACTGCTACACAAATTAGTATTGTAGTAGTGTCTGCAGGACACACTGAAGCAAAATATCGAGGGCTGTGGAATAGACACCGAAACTTGCCAGGCGCAGGCCGCAGACAGCGCACTATGTGTACTCGTATTCCCGACCAGCGACTTATACCACTCGGCCACAACGCTTCGCCCACATTCATTAAATATTTGTTGTTACACCGATGGTGTGCTTCAGGGCATGGCATACGTCCACAAGACCGTGCTGCGCGCCCACGGCCAGCTCTCCAGTCTGACGTGCCACGTCGACAGCCGCTGGACGCTCAAGATTGGCTGCATCCGCCTGCCAATCTTCGCCGACGCGCCGTCGGGAGGCGGATCCAAGGCCACGGGGGCGGAGGAAGGGGAGGGGCGCGACGTGTACGCCGCCATGCTGTGGACCGCCCCCGAGCTGATGTGGGGGGCGCGGGGGGAGCCGAGTGTGTGGGGGGCACAGAAGGGGGACGTGTACAGCTTCGGTATCCTACTGCAAGAGATCACATACAGGGCCGCACCCTTTTTCAGCGAACAGCGCAGCGCCAGGGGTTAGTAGGGGCATCCAAGAAGTACAGGCATCATGCAGGGTAACTAAGGGCGTCGTAGGGTAAAGTACAATGTATATAGGAGCGTCATATGATAAGTGGGAGCCTCATTGAGTAAGTAGGGGCGTCATAGGGCATACATGTAGGGGAGTCGTGGAGTACTTGCGGGCGTCAGGGCGTCATAGGGCAAATAGACGCGTGACAGAGATAAGTGGAGGCATCATGAGGTGCGTTGAGGCTGCGGCATCATAAAGATGAGTAGGGGCATCGCAAGAGCAAGTATATAGGGCGTTGTAGAGTAAGAGTTGGGGCGTCAGATGAGTAATTAAGGGGGTTGTAGCGGTAGCAGAGGCGTTTTAGAGTCGGTAGGAACATATCTTGGACGAGAGTTGCATTGGTACGTGTATGTCATTGTCATTGAAATCATCAGTACTACTTCTGCTTCACAGATGAAAAGCGAGGGCGCCTTAGAGGTAGTTTTTTGCACGCTGCTGAATGAATGATTGACTCAATATTACTTCAGTGTATATTGATAGTCTGGTGTAGCTTACACCCAATTTCTCTATGAACTTTGAAAGGAACCTTACGTTGTTACACAATGATTTTCCTTTGATTATCGAAGACACAAAATTCTCTGATGCAAACCTAAAGTCCCGGTGATTGGTCATCCTTGCATGCCAGGGTACAAAGAATTGGCTTGTAGCCCTGAGTTCCCCGGGCGAGTCGTGAAATGCAACTAAAGAGGGTGGAGCGGTGTGTGCATGGCCCCCCGTATTGACTGGACTGTAATAGTCTTCGTTGCTACAAGCGATCCTTAAACTCCCAAAACCACCACCTGGTGATCGGTCCATGGAGTTAGCAGGACAACGCAATAGATTCTGGAGATTCTGGAGTCTTGAAATTATTGCTGAAAAACGACGATCCACTTAAATTCAAGCAACTCAATGCACAATTTTAAATCTTGATTGTCCACCAAGCCATCTGTTTCGGATGTGCCGCTATAGTTGGCCTACTGGAGCCACGTTCCTATGAATATGGGTAATTGCTATTTATTTTTATTTCTATTCCAGACGTAGTGCAGGATGTGATTGCGGGCGTGGGAGGCAAGCCGTACCGTCCCAACTTTCCCACGCAGCCGCCCCCCGACTGCCCGGAGCTGCCGGCCCTCAGCGCTCTGATGACACAGTGCTGGGCCCAGGACCCCCAGGACAGACCCCCCTTCGAGGAGGTCGTCAAACAGATCAGACGCCTCAACAAGGGAAGGTAGGCGGCAGGCAGCAGGTTCGCTAAGCGTCTAAACCAGCCCATGCTTTAAACCGTGATTTTTTCGTGCATTGATTGTTGTTTATTAAAATATAAACAGTAAAATGATGGCACAATGCAATGACTGGCAGCAGTCAATGGTATTGTGACGTCGCCTCAACGCTTTGACTCTAATTGCAAACCTATTGAATGAAAAGTCACGGCTTTATGCTACGTTAGATTAGATCATCGGACTCTAATGGTGCTTTTACACTGGTCATTAACGGTCTTCACGGGAAGGCGGCTAAGATGACGCGGGAAGACAAGGCTTCTTGGAGACGCGTAAGTCGTCGCGCTGTCTTCCGTTGTCTTCTGAATTAATCACGATGCATAGCATATAACTATCGCTTGCATGAAGACGCATCCTGCGGGATGACGTTTCGTTGCTGAAGATGACGTTGTTCACATCAGATTGTGCGACCGGATTCCGGGTGTGAAAGATGTGACCGAATATGAAAGCACCTTAAAGTTGTAGACTGAACAATTAAGGATATCAGCTTCAATCAATTCTGTCTGGTTCTGACGCCGCTGATCTGGTTCAGTGCTTTTGTTGACGACGCAGGAAGTTTAACATCGTGGCCTTGGTGTTGCAGGAAGTTTGACATCGTCAACCCGGTATTGCAGGAAGTTTGACATCGTCGACCTGGTGTTGCAGAAAGTTTGACATCGTCGACCTGGTGCTGCAGAAGCTCGAGAAGTATGCCAACAACCTGGAGGCGGTGGTGCAGCAGCGCACGTCGGAGCTGCTCGACGAGAAGGTCAAGACCGACCTGCTGCTCAACAGGATGCTGCCCCCGTAAGACACCACTCCCTCACATCCATTGCTCACACCCATGGAATATAGGGATGATCAATGCGAGCGATAAATTAAAATTGGTTAAATAGCTTAAATCGGTTTCAAGTCCCACTGTGCAGCATCTGTGCAGGAGGTCGACCGTCTCAAATTTGTTTTGTCTTAGGCATCGAATGCATAGTCTCTTCATTTCAATTTCAACGTCACTACTGCACTCCACCCCAATGGATGATTATTAAGCTGCCGAATTTAAACCACCTTTGCCAAGGATGAGTGAAGTGAATCAGAATCTTTGCCGTTGCCTGGATTTGAACCGACGTTCCATCGCATTCGTAATTCATGGTCTCCGACTTAGACCACTCGGCCACAGCGCTTCGTTAGTGAGACAGGCCTCCAAATAATTTTGCTACATCGCCTTCAACAACACTATTAGAACTTCATCGCAGCAACATCATGCTTGGATGCTTGGTGGATGATGGATTACACCATCTAACAACATTCATCAGTCAAGACGTTAAACGGTCACTACCGCCATGTATTTCGATGACGTCAGTAGACACCAAAATGGACTCTAAATCCATTATTATTATTAATTTTTTTATTCTAGGTACGTGGCGGAGCAGCTGAAGAGCGGGCGGATCGTGCCGCCGGAGATGCACGCGAGCGTAACAGTCTACTTCAGCGACATCGTCGGCTTCACGATGCTCTCCTCCAACAGCTCGCCCATGCAGGTCGTCGACCTGCTCAACGACCTCTACGGCGCCTTCGACGACATCATCTCCAGGCACGACGTCTACAAGGTCTGTCTGTCTGTCTGTCTGTTTGTCTAGTAGTGGTTCTTTGTGTTTTTCTGTCTGAATATAAGATAGTTCATTAGAATGAAATTTCATACTTTTCTCCCGTAACTCTTATCTGAATTATGACAACGAAACGTCATAACCACCTGTCATAACTCAGACTGTTCCTGTTCTGATCATAATAGGGCGTAGTCACCAAGTCGCTGCGCGTGTGGTCGTCAGGTGGAGACTATCGGGGACGCGTACATGGTGGTCAGCGGGCTGCCGCGACCCAACGAGGGGCGGCACGTCATCGAGATCTGCAAGATGGCGCTCGACCTGCGCCAGAAGGTTGCCGAGTTCAGGATCCGCCACATGCCTGACACCGCGCTGCGCCTGCGCATCGGCATCCACACCGGACCCTGCGCTGCAGGTGCTTGTCGGCGTGTGATGCATCTACGATCTGATACGTATCTGCGTATATGGTTGTATCTACGTCTGATACATATCTATGTATTTATATCGGGCGTAAATATACAGATATGTATCAGGATACATAGGTACATAAAGTACATAAGATACGCATCAGTGACACATATCTATGTATCTACGCCTGATATGGATCTACGCAACTGTGTCTGAGCCATTGGGTGATGGTGCCCAATTTAAACAAGTATGGGGGTGATACAAGTGGTTAGCATCGGGTATGCATGCACTCATTGTGACTCAGTATCATAGTGACTCATTGCGATGTCGTTAATTACTGTAACTAGTGTAGAAGTAATGGAACACCGGATTCCATGTTACAGTTTGATAAATGCAATTTGCCACTTGTGTGGTTGGTCACAAGATGCCGCGCTACTGTTTGTTGAATATTACCCATGCGATCCACTGTAGGTGTGGTTGGTCACACGATGCCGCGCTACTGTTTGTTGAATGTAACCCATGTGACATACTGCAGGTGTAGTGGATCACACGATGCCATATGATACTGTTTGTTGAATGTGACCCATGTGACCCCTGAGACTCATGTGACCCATGTAACTTACTGCAGGCGTGGTGGGTCACACGATGCCGCGCTACTGCTTGTTTGGTGACACGGTCAACGTCGCGTCCAGGATGGA
>JAQIWG010004705.1:0-15582 GCA_034695025.1 Chamaedrilus cognettii | reverse complement strand
GAAGCAGCAGCTGAAGCAGCAGCTGAAGCAGCAGCTGAAGCAGCAGCTGAAGCAGCAGCTGAAGCAGCAGCTGAAGCAGCAGCTGAAGCCTCGCAGGGAGCGACCCCGCGCATGCAGAGGGCATGATGCGTGGCTGCATTGGGTCTTGTATCGAACTGATGCGCTGCAGCACTAACGCGAATATCAACAAGCGCCGTTACTGCCCGGAATAGCTTCATCGTTCAGTAACCTAGGCCTAACGAACGATTCGGTGTGGAATGCAGAAACCGAAATGCAGAACCCAAATTAATGGATGTGAAATATTTTAAACTAGATTTAATTTAATTTTTGCTTTAGTAAAATTAGTGAACTCACTTCGAGTAAGGCCGGCGTGGCCTAATTTAATTAGCAATATACTCGTAGGCCTATAGCATTGTAACAGACACTCAATTGCTCTAGGCCAAAGGAATACTGAGTAAGTGTTTGTTATCTTCTACATGTATTGGTCACCGACTCAATGAAATAATTGAGGTTTGTTTGCTGCGTGCACTTTTGATGCCCACAATCATATAGTCGGGCCTTGTAGGTCGCTTAAAATAGTCACAGGTTTAGCTTAAAATGAAAAGTTAAAATAATTTTTTGTACGATCCGTGTTGACCGATTGGGCAGAACTGCAGGAGGGAGAATAGTTTTGAAAACTCTAGTGTGTATGGATTATAATTGATGGGATAGAAGACGAATGCAATTTGATTTGCATAAAGTCTTATTATAAATAACGCGAAGATTGTTCGGTTGATAACTTTCAATCATAGACACGTCTCGGTAAAGTTTAGACGCTACGCGCGCTCTTTTTTTCGCACACAATTTTACGCAAAATTGATTTCAGTCTCACTCACTTTACAAATAGAATACGATACATTTAGATATTGATGTGGCCGTGGCCTGGGTTCTAGCTATATTAATGGGATAGACTTTGGCTAGGTAAGGACGGTCGACGCGTTAACCCTTCACCTATCAATGCATGCGGCATGACTTCGCAGCGAAATGAATGAAGCTTATGATGGATGCAATGACACTGTGACACCCATGCCATTGCCGTTATCAATAGGGCCTTTGTAATATTGCAGGTTGCTAGCAGATTTATCGTTGGACTGATGCCTGACTATAACCGTAAAGGCGTAAAAACGTGAAAACGGTAAACGCGTAATGGCATTGTAACTGCGTATCAACTTTATTAGCATCAACTTTCATATTCTGCTAGCTAAAAGTATATGTACATCGTGCAAGTATAGGTATAGCGATGGTTTGAGAACCTGGTTTATTCGCTTGAGATTTAAAAGTAAGCTATTTGAACCCCAGATGTACAAATGTATCTTATTTATTCTACTTAGCATTAGCGTGCATGTGCTGGTCAATCATAATGTTGATGCATTCATCGTTCTATCAATGCCAGCGATGCCTGCACACAGGCACATGCTTGCCTGTTAAATTTGTATGTTACCAGGACCATACTTTGAACTTCATTTCGGTGAGAGGGACGGTGTTTAACTTTCCCTCCGTGTAGAACTGGCGAGCACCTTCCGAGGTGGGGGGGGTGCTGATGAATTTTTGAAGCCATAATTGCCAGTGCTTGCCCTTTTGACAGGTTCTAGATCATAATTTGAGAATAATTTAGGGACAGTTCAGGAGTTTAGACTTTTTCCAAAAAATGTTGGTGTTAACTCTTCTTTTTATAATTTTAGAAGAGTTTTAACTCAAACCCCCCCCCCCTCTACTCTGCGACCCTGTTTGTTTCTATTTTATTTAACTTTTGAAATATAAGTAGGGCCTATTCCTGTTTCAATTATCATGTTTGCATGCACAATTCAGGTTTATATGAAAGTTAATGGGCGCCGATCTTCAGTAACTGTTATCGGGATTAGATTAGGCGTTGTGGTGTAGTAGTTAAGGCGTCGGACTAAGAGTCCAGAGGAACTGGATTCGAGTCAGGCCGACACCGACAACTATGAAACCAAGCGTTACAGGCCCTTCAGCAAGGCTGTTAACACACTTTGCGTCGCTAGCTGATAATCATCCAGGGTAATCAATTATTCTAGGTGGCGGCAGGAAGGGCCGCCGGCCGTAAAAAAGCCAAATCCAATTTATATAATATACTAACCTGTGCTAACGTGGACATGGTGTTACAGGCGTGCCTGTAACGCATAGAATGACCATATAATCGTCAAAAAGTGACTACTTGGTGCTTTTCTTTCTTCAGCCACACACAGCGTGCAGCAGCCGCACACACAGCGGTGGAACTGACCGACAGGCGCGCTGCATTGATTTCTGCCGCAGCACGGCGCCTCTCTCCCGGGGGACAACGCTCGCAGGACGATCGGACAGAAATCGATGGATGCGAAAAAGGTTCACTTTGTGGATAACAAGCAGACAGCATGGACCTCGGGAGTGGGGCTGACAGGGTGAGCTCAGCGTGTCCCCTTATAATCACATATTAGCGGTTAAGAACGGATCCAGGGGGGGCATGGGGTGGATGCATCCCCCCACCAGCATAAAGCAATTTTTCAGTTTTAAAATTTTTCATAAAACATTCAATTATTTAGATGTAACAATGAGTGGTGTAAAAATGTGTGATAGTGTTAAGACAAGATGTCAAATGTAAGAGAAGGATGGTCTGGAAACATGATGTTGGATGGAGTTGTATCGATCAACTTCTGTCAGCACCCCCTCCCCCCGCTCGTGAGTTAATTTCGGAGAGAAAATGTAGTAGGCAGGTGCAAAGCTTGACATATTCACCCTCTCCCCCCCTTTCCCCCACTAACGAATCCTGGATCCGCCCCTGTTAGCGGTATGCGCAACAATGGCTAGACTGGATATTTCTTGAATGTCAGTAATAGTTAAAGTGTTTGTTACTTACTACTGGTGTTACTGATGGGGTGGACGGGTAACCTGCCGAGACTGCATGGGGAGGTGGGGCCAGCGGCTGCTGAAGCCTGGGATCTGGTGTCCCAGGTCAAGCCTTAGTTGATCCTAGTTGCGTGGGATGGCGCCCCCGCCGACTCTCAACCGATGTCATCATCGATCTCCTTATGTAGTTCAATGTTTTCTTAATCGCTGTATTGACAGTTTTGAGAGAGTCGGGTACAGTGATGCCACTGCTATGGATATATCACTAGATTTAGGGATATTTCGTTATAAAAGATCAGATCCATAAATAACTAAGCTGTAGCTTGGTGATTTAGGGATCTCTGAATCCCAAAGCTATAGCTTAGTGATTTAGGGATCTGATTTTTAGCAAATTATCTAACTATCTGAGATAATTTCTTTTATTAACGACGCATTTCATAATGGGAGCTGGGGATATTTTTTATCATAAAATGCAATCTAGAGATATTTTTTGTCGAGATACCCAGAATCTAGGGATATTCAGTTTTGGTTGAAACGTATTACTGGTCGCGTAGGGCAGCGGGGATATGTTTGAATCAAGATGGGTTGAATTAAGCGACTTACAAGTACCGTAGGTTTGAAGCTAAAGTTATGACAGGCGCAGGCCTGCATATAAGCCCAAAAATTGATTAGCAGTTTTACGCGTATGTTGTTAATCAAAATCAATTTTGATTAGCAGCTGAATTAGCGGAAAGTTGATAGGCAGTTTTATATCGTCTTAAAATCGTTCATGGTATTACGCAAAACTGTTTAATCAATATTATACTTTATAGTATTATGGTTTTTATGCAAGTGATAACGGTACATGTAGGCTGTAGCAAATGCAACACCATATTATGAAAGTGATACGATTGTTAGCAAAAGTGCCATGATTCAAGAACGACGCACGCAACATGTAGGCGCAGTGCTGCAGCTGTCTTTTCTGCCGTGGCGGGACGCTATTTTTCTTTTTTGAGTCAGAGCGTCTCTCATTTCACATGCAGCGGCCCTTCAACGGTCTTTCCACATCTGTGGCATCCACTGGGGCGGCCCCAGGCGAGACGCTGTTAGAAACTTGAGCGGCCCGGCGGGACGGCGTCCCGCGGCGTCGCATAGCAACTGCAGCACTATGTAGGCCTATTCAATATTTAATTAAAATAGCATAATAGTTAATAGCAGTGTGTTGTTCAACTTGTTCTGTTCGCTTTCATGAGTGTGCAAACATTATGCCGAATATGAATATGAATGTGAATCTAACGTGGACAGCGTTCAACATATTTTAAAATTAATATTAAATAGCCTATATTTTAAACATTAAAAATTAATACCCCAAAGTGCATAATGTAGTCTGTACACTGGGCTACTGCATGATCCTTGTAGTAACAAATTTGACGGCGGTAGGCCTACTCATCTCTAAGATAATTCACTTACTTAACATAATTGTAAAACATTTTATTGTTTGTTCGCAATTTTAACATTATTGGAGAAAACAAGCATCAATTCCTATTAGGGGCCTAGTATTCTAAATAGCCAACAACAATGATCCAGTAGCATTCCAGTATCTGCGGTTTGAGCAACGGGTCTAGGCATACAAATTACTGTATGCAACACATTCGGTAAGTGTGTATGGCGCTTCCACTGGTTGCGGCCTGTTTTTTTCAAAGTTCAAAATCGATGGGCCTACATGAACGGTCATGGTCTACGATAGTCAAGCCTATTAACTGCTGGGTGTCGGGTAATATAGATCGGGCTTAAATTGTCTACCTTTCGGTAGAAAAGTATACATTTGCAGACAGTAATTATATCAGTCTATTCGTGTAATCCTCATTTTCCGGCATACAGTCACAGTAAATATTTAGGCATTTTGTGAATTTCATATAATTGAAAATTGAAATTAAACTTGCCATGAAATTATTTATTTAAACATTTTGCGTCTCAGCCGGCCCGGAAAGCAATCAGTTAACCTTATTATAAGCTTCGCTTTAGTTAGTAGTCCAATAGGCAATCAAATTATGATACACTAGAATGATAGAATAGGCTGCGTCGATTGGTTATGTTTTGAGCCGCGTGAATTGAACGTCATAATCGATGTTACCACTCGTCGGTTTATCGAATCTTAATTTACCTAAATTTTGATTCGCAACAATTGCGAATCAATTTTGAGTTTAAATTTTGAGGATCAATTCACAAAATGGGTCAAATTGATTCGCAAATTGCAATGCGAATCCGCATATATACATGTACAGGCCTGGCTTTGCGCTTCACACAAATCTTTTCTTGACTTCCGCTATCAGTTCCAGAGGTCCTGTTCCAGATGCTGCGATCGGCCTAATAACGCATGATCAATTTTCTCAATGCTAATATTGGTATTCACCATTGCGAGTTAACCTCGAGTTGGCTCAATCGGCGGATTGTGTGACGTCACGCCAGGCATAGAAGATTGACAATGGTAACTCTTAACTCGCCGGTTGACCAACTCGAGGTTAACTCGCAATGGTGAATACCAATATAAGTGATACTGCCGTGGCTTAACTCCAGCAAGTCCTCCAAATTCTCCAATGAACTTGTTTATGGGTGGAATAGAATTTATAGTCGGCAACGTGTGGCAGAGGTCCAACGGAAGGCTGAAGTTAATTACAGTCTCGGCTGAACCGAACGGGATTGGTTGCAATAGTAAATAATTATTTGGCGCTCACTGCATTTGCTAAATCAGAATTAAATGCTAATTTTCCCTGCCCAATTTTACGTGCACACTTTGGAAATCGCTTAATATTTGTTGATAGGATCGTGAAACACAGGCGTTTGAATTAGCAAGGGAAAAGGGGGTGCTTTGCATTATTTATTATTTAGCATTTAAGTTTGATAGATATTTATTGTAATTATTAGATTACGACTTGATATACCGAACATGCAGATCTCGAGAACTAGTAGATCCGTCCGTTAAAATGACAGGCTTCTAGAGATCTTTACGGTGGAGGGAATGACAGGCCGAACTTCGAAAATGAGACTCTTGGCAATTCACAAATTTAGTTGAGATTGACTAAATACAGTCGCTGGTCTTAAAGAAAAGGATCGCGACCGGGTGGGGGGGAACGGTAAAAGACAAAAATGATTTTATCCCGCTATCAACATTCAAAGGCACCCACCCCAAGCGGCCAGAAAATAATCACACTTTCAATTTTTGACAGAATTTACAGGATGTTACGAACTGTAACATCGGCAATTATGAATTGAACGGGCAACCCGAATCAATCAATAGACAATCGATTGCCTCTGGATTGATTGATTGAGGTTGCAAATGGACTGCCAAATTTAGCAATAAGACAGACTGATCACTCCTGGTTACCCGTTTGAACTGTCACCTTATTGCGAGTAGATCCTAGATCCACGTGTACATGGTTGCAGCAACATGTCTAAATTCTTTGATTGACCCTTGGGTTAAACTATATTTTCTTCTTTAATGCAATCTCGAGCGGCCACACTGATGTCGAACCTAAACAAAGTATTCAAACTCAACCTGTAATAGGTTGATCGGAAAAGCAGAACCCCCACTTTATGGTTGCATAACTCCGTCAATAATTATAATGGGTGATCATTATATCAATTTTAACCAATTCTGCCCTTTAAAAGTTGCTCATCACGTTTTTTTCTATGTACTGCACGTAGTCTATAGCACACCATATTTTAGCAGTGCAGTGCAGTGAAAATGTATGCAAATGAAAATGTGCAATGGTATGTGCAGTGCAATAAAAAGAAATAGGCCTATGTAACTGTTAACAAAGATTTAGCACTGCTAGTAATGGCCTTACAAACTTTCATCTGCACACCCTCCCCCACCGCGCCGGCGAGCTCACCGGAAGAAAAACAGTCTCCCAGAAAAAAATGTGCAGTTGTAAATGTTTCTTTAAAACCGTTATATGCCGTGGACTGCATCGTCAGACTCAGAGAAGGCCTAGTCTAATCGCTAGAAATGCGTTCGTTCTGTTTACACACACATGTTTGCCATTCACGCCGTGCGCGACCTTGGCCTGGCGCTGTACACAACTCGCGTGCAACCTTGGGGCTCCGAGCAGAATGCCGCCGGTGTAAGTGATCAAATTGTGTTTTATATACAATTTGCGAACAGTTCGAGATTGCCCACATGCCATTCCGAGCGAGTCATGCCAACCGCATGTTAATCCAGTAAATTGAAAATGCAGTTAAATAGTTATATGCAAAGGAATTGCTTCGCTGCTTGTGCTCTGAACTCCGACGTCATTATCGTTCTGCTCATGTGTGTTCGACGGGAAGAGTACGCCATTGGACGGAAATTGTTCTCTTACGTTTGTGTATTGAAAGTATTGTCTTTTACTGAACGCTTTACTTAGCGAACGCAAAAATTACTCTCTCCCTGCTACGAAAACCTCTCGGTTCCCTCAGTGTATGGGGAGTCTCAGTTCCGGTCCTTTGATAGGCTTTCTCTCTCTCTGGTGCACTGCCAAACGGCAGGTCCCTGGCATCCAACCTCTCCACACCTGGCGGTTCTCCGCCATTTTCTTCATGTTTTCTTATGATTTTCCTCCCCACTGGAAACCGTTAATCGGTAATAGAATGATGGGAAAATGTATGCATCCTTCATATTTAGTCCAAAATAGCCTATTTGCTACAAGAGCGGAGCAAGCGAAAAAAAGTTCTGTTCTCTCCAACTGAGAGGATCGGCGGGCCTCCCTCCGTTGTGCGGGTTTTTCATGATCATTGTAGGGCACCGATTTAAAGGCACTGAAAAACTTTGGGTGGCGGCAGGGGACAAGTACGGTCAAAAAATTGGGGTGGGGCGGCAGAAATAGTAATATATAATAGGAATATATTTTTGAGGCGACCGCCCCCTCCCTGTCACGACGCGATGCCGCCACAGGCTATAACCTGGGGCCGAGAGAATCTGATATTCAACTATTGTTCTGATATTCAACTATTGTTCTGATATTCAACTATTGTTCTGATATTCAACTATTGTTCTGATGTTCAACTATTATTACCGAGCGCGGAGCCCCTTTGCTTGCTGTCGTGGATGGAGTAGATAGCCAGCCTACTATTATTAATTATGTTCGCATTACATCAGGCCGTTATATCGCTACTACTGTACAATCCATCTCATGTTGGTCTCGCAGTCGTGATGATGAGGCATCATGAAGAGATCTAGAAATTGATGCATTTCTTCTCGCGAGTGTTGTGAACTTGTGAACTAAATTCAATTTTGATTTTTGATTCGTACATGTAGTTTGCTTTTTGTTACTGATCTTTTTTATTCCTTTCATGTAGATCTAATTTGTACGTGATCCTAGCAGAATTTTGAGTACGGTGAATCTTTTCTTATTTTAGTTTATGTTAGTTTTGGTTATTGGTTTGGTTTATAGTGTGGTATATTGTTTTGTTAATAGTAGGTCTAGTCCACATTTTTTGGGTGATCCTTTTTATGTTGTTACTCATTTGATCTAATTGAACTAGGGGCTTGGACTCATTAAGCCTCAGGCTGCGTGTAGGCGCCCAGGCAGAGGCCCATGCCATAGCACACAAGTAGGCTATACGGTGTTCCAAAAAATGGAACCTCTTAGCTATGGTTGAGTATCCTCGTAAGAAATGGGTGGAACTGTATGAAATTTAGCCTGTGTCGCTCGGACAATAAAGGCGCAATCTAAATATGAGATTTCAGTGTCTGTCGCTAGTACTGACGCGAGCTCGCAGAGATGCGCAGAGGCATCACTTCCTCGCAGCGTTATCTATAACGATCTTATCGAATATTATTCCTTCATCCTTTTCACTTTTGAAACTTAAAAAATAAAGACATTGGCATTCCCCTTACTATTCAGATATTGGTACATATCCTCCATCGCCAACTGAAGTCGATGTTTATTGGATCGTGTTGGGAATGTTGTTGACGGTATGGAGGCCTAGAGATCCTTTATCAGCTGTTGCACAGCCTTAAATAAGCGGTGAATTAGCTTACAATATTCTGCTGAAATTGTACTTGAAATTTGATCATAGCCTATACTTCAATAGCCTACTTCATTGTTAATCTCTGCGAATTTCGCAGAAAAATGTGGCGTATTCACCGAATTGGCAACGCCACTTCGTGCAGCGCCAGAGGTTCCGGTTGTTTTGCAACACCGTGTGGCTTGACTGTCCGATGATCGACCGACAGGCCTAATTGCGCACACTTCGCAGTCAGATCGTGTATCATCGTTAGGCCTATTACTGTGGGCCCACTCTGCAGCGCAGAATGATGACTGTTGCTATAAATAATAATAATTATTATAATAATATAATGCCGCGCTATTTAGCTAAGCCGCGCTATTACGTGCTGGCATCGCCGCTCTATACGAGGCGTGCGTGCGGCTCGGTGTCGCTAACCGCCGTAGGCGTTCACAGCCGGATCCGTCGTCTGACATAATATCAGAATAGCGTACATGCGAGAGAACCATCGCAGCGTGAACGACCGCCTTCTAAATACACGATATAGCCTACGGCTCTACCGCTCGAGTCAATGCTTAACTCTACAGCCAGCGGGAGGCTTAAATATGAGTAACAGCATGAAAAATAAACTTACTGGCTAGCTATCGCGCATGCGCTAGCCTGCGGTGGGCCTAGTTTGAAGCTAATTTCAATCTCACAAGTTTTTCGTCCCAATATGAACCTCAGCTGTTAGGACGAAAATCTAGACAACTCATAGGCTACGACAGTCGCAGTCACAACTGAAAGAACTATTCTAATACGACTAGTGCGCGCCAGGAGGATCAAGCTCACGACAGCGCTGCAACCGAATGTTGTCGTTTCTGAAGTAGACGTAAGCCCAATTAGTTACCCACTGAAGCAACATGGCGTAGGCAAATGTTTTGTGCTCAGATAAGGACCGAGTGAAAACATTCGCTCTTGCTTTCGATCAATCTCGCTCAACGTTATCAGCGTTTTCTCCACGGCAGAGATGAAAGGTTTTTCCGACGATTTTCTGCCACGCTTTACGCCTTGTTAAGTAACACAGTTAAGTAACTGTGTCTAGCTTGCAAACAGCAGCAGTGACTTATATAAGTTACAACTGGCCTTGGACCGTGTGGGGGAGTCGATCATACTGCCTGTGGGCTGGATCGAGTAGCAGGCCTGCCGTGACTCCGTGACTCCGTGACCAGCCAGAGGGATCGTCGTGACTCCGTGCACGAGGGAGCAGGACCGTCGTGACTCCGTGACCAGCGAGCAGGACTGCCGTGACTCCGTGACCAGCGAGCAGGACCGTCGTGACTCCGTGCCATGAGTGTCCAGCACACGGGCGCCACGACGCGCTGCACCGTCCCGCTGCGGCTGCGGCCCCTCACGGCCGAGTCGGGCCAGAGTCCGCTCTTCAACAGGCGCCTCAGTCGACAGAAGGACCAGCTGAGGGTCAGCGCGGGCGGCAGGTAGGGCGGCCTCGTAAGGCAGCAGGTAGGGCGGCCTTGTAGGGCGGCAGGTAGGGTGGTATGTAGGGAGGCCTCGTAGGGCGGCCTCATAGGGCGGCCGGTAGGGCGGCCTTGTAGGGCGGCAGGTAGGGCGCAAGTAGGGCGGCATGTAGGGTGGTCTCGGAGGTACCCCCCGTCTCATTCCGTGTCCGGGAATTCAGCCTAACGACCTTATGTAACTCGAGCATTGGCGGGCCGCTAATGCTCGAGTTACATCAGGTCGGCAGGCTGGATTCCTGGAAGAGTTCTTCCGGGAATCCAGCCTGAAAATCTGATGTATCGTTTGCATCTTCAGCGACGACGTCTTCGACGACGACGTCCCGCAAGACGCGCCTTTGAGCAAGCAATGGTTACATGCCATATACATGATGGTTAATGGGAAGATGACGTGAAGATCTAGTGTAAGTGCTCGCGTCGTCCCGGAAGCCCTGTCTTCCCGCCAGACGCATTATCATAGGCGCCTTCCCGTGAAGATCTTCGTACCCGGAAGACAGCTGGAAGAGCGGTCTGACGACCTGATGTAACCGAAGCATAACCGTCTGTGTCATGGATGGCTGATGAAGACTACACTTCATTGTTATGGGTAGCATGGTTGACGTTCATAATCGTCAGCAGTTAGACGCTGCTTTTAAAAAACATGATTCCCGTTTTTGACAGACTAGTTTGTGACAGAGGATCTGTAACTAACTGAGGATGCCCAAGTGCGTTTGACGTACACCAGCACTCTTGAAGGTCGCCTAGGAAACGTCTTGGCATCAGGCGGCGGGGTGGAGGAGAGGTGGACTAAGCTGGTGGACGCGATACAATCCACGGCTGTTGACACCCTGGGGTTCGTGAGTCCTCGGCGTCGCCCATGGCTAACTGACTCGACGTTGGATATCGTCGACCAGAAGGCTCGCGCTCGGCTGGCGGGCGACGACGCGGAAAGGTGCCGGCTGTGCAGCGTGCTGCGGGCGGCCATCAGGAAGGACCGCGAGAACTTCTACAACAACCTCGCCGACGAGGCAGAAGACAGGGACCCCACATGGAGGCGTCCACGGAGGTCGGCCAAGGACGTGGGCTAAACAACTAAGGAGGGACCTGGGGGTCAAGAGCCTGGTGGAGGGGTTGAGGATGGCGATGGACAGGGATGGTTGGCTGGAGTTCGCCACGAGCCGCTGCTGCTCAAGCGAATGAGAAGGAGGAGGGAGTTTGTGACAAAATAGTTTGTAACAAAATAGTGTGTGACAAACTAGTTTTGTCAAACACTCGAATTTTAAATGAATCGTGTGGTCGCTCAAAAGTGTGATCACTTATGACATCATCTCGCTTTCAAGCGAGATGAAAATAAAACCGGTTTGGTTTCGGTGTACAGCGAGGTCGTCAGATAAAAATTCTTGGAAAACTCGAACAAAAATGATATAAAGCTGGAATTTACTCCTAGATAAGGTAATATGATGTAGATTATGTGTGTGATTTTCCCCGTTGCAATTCCCTTGGCAAAAAAAGTTACAATCAAAAGTTGGAAAATAATAGTACACACCAATATATAACAAGGATTTTCCCCTGTGTGTGTACATAGTCCAGATTCATTTGCGCAGTTTTGAAGATATCGACACGAAATTTGTGCAGGTGAGTCACAAATATCCAAATTCAGATCATAGGGAGATTTCTTGCCCACGGGGCCCCTCATGGGGATCCCAGACAATATACAAAAAGTTTGAAAAAATCGACCCAGATTCTTTCTTCGGTGCTCAAGGGCTCAAAAAAGGTGCTTTGCAAGAGGTCTAAAAGGGGCCCCAAATGGACCTTAGGCTTCTGCGGGATGTTTGGGGCCCATGCCCCAAAGGGGCACAAAGAGGGCCCCAAAATGACACCAAGATTTAGAACATCGCAGTTTTTTACGATGCTGGTGGTGGTTCAATATTGACCCTGAAGCCTATAATGGATGTTGGGCTCCCTTTGGGAGCCCCCGGAGCTCCCTTCCAGGCTAGTGTTTTGTTAGACCACCACAGAAACATGCTGGATTATATAACCATGATTTTGGGAGTCTGCGAGTTCTTGTCTAGGCCCACAGACTACAAGGACGTCTACTATGAAGTCAAGCAAGACTCCAGACTAATTGACACACTGGAACCCCCTTGACCCCTCTATACCAACATCATGAAAATCTTTGGTGTTCACTCCAAGAGCCCTTTGTAGCTCCCAGGAGCCCCTGCGGCCCTGCGGGGCTCCTTTGGTTCTCTAGGAGCCCCTGCGGGCCCAAGGAGCCCCTGGGGGTCTTCTGGCAGTATGTGTTGAAGGTTTCATGTTGTACCCTACGAAGCTATGCGAGAATCCATTCACCCCTTGGAGCCCTTTATGCCCACTAGGGACCCATAGCTCTTTATACCATTAGGGCCCCTTTGGCGCCCCAGAATCCATGTATGGCGTCAAGGACAATATCTTGAACATCGATCAGTAATATTAAAAGCTGTAATGTCCAAACTCTTTGGTGCCCCTTCAGGGGCCCCCCTGCTGCCTCTTCGGGGCACAGTGTCCCATTGGGGCCCTTAGGCAGTGGCCAGTGACCAGTGGCCTCAAGGCCACTTCTGGGCCCCCTATGAGCCACCGTTGAGCCCTCGATGGCATTCTGGAGAGCATAGTAGTCTATTTTTCTCTATTTTATATGCGGCCGGGGCCCTTCAGCCCCCAAAGGGGGCCCCCGGGGGCTCTCAAAGGAAGCCCTGAAATACACTAGGGGCTTCTAGGCTTATATTGAACCTCCACCAGCATCGTGCAAAACTATGGTGTGCAAACTCATTTGGTGTCCCTTCGGGTTCTTGAGAGACCCCGTCGGGGCGCCCTGGTGCCCCTCTGGGGCACAGGGCCCCTTCGGGGCCCCAATTTCTGGACTCCCACGGGACCCCCCCCTTATGGGCCTCTTTAGAGCTCTTGGAAACATCTTTTAAACGTAAAAGATTAGCGGGCCTATGGTCTAGGAATGACAAATAAAATTAATGTTATTATGCATATGTATATATATTTAACTTTTTCCACAGGAATTGCGATAGGGAATTTTTCGCTTTTTTCTACATGGTAGTGTGCTCAAGATCTCAAGATTGCAGCTTTTTATTATTTTTGTCCGGGGAGTTATTCCTCCCGCTGCACTAGTATTTCAAACACTGGTATTTCAAAACCGTCGTAGACCTAATTGTGTTTGAAATGAGGGGTACTAGTTTCTGAAAAACTGTCTGAAACTAATTTGTCAACAGGAAGATTCTTGCTTTTAAACCACTCTATCTGATTGAGCTGTAACGGATAGATGGAGTTGCTCAGGCTCGTACCAGCATCGCTCCTCTAATAATTGCAGCGTGGGTTAACGACTCAAATTCTTGGACTTTAGATAACTTTAATTTTTGAAGGCACTCAAGAGTGCTTTCTTGGAGCACTTGAGCGTTTAAAGGGCTTGAGTTCTTGGAGGTACTTTAACTTTGAGTTCTTAGAGGACTTCAGTTATTGAAAGCGCTCTTATGTTCATAGAGCGCTTGAGTTCTTGAAGGACTTGAGTTCTTTGAGCACTGAAGTTCTTGGATGCGCTTTTGAGTTAATGGTGGACTTGAGCTTCTGGAGAACTTGACTTATCTAAAACTTGTAACTGTTGTCTTCGGGCTTGCATATTTCTGCAGCGTTTGAAGCAGAATACAAATGTTTACCCTATGTAGTCAATGTTGTAATTTTTTATTAATGATGTGAATCGGCTCTTTGAAATTATCGATTGAAAATGTCTTGACGTTAATGAAATAGCACTAGGCCGACCATGTTGAGTTTGGTGAAGTAAAGAATATGCGCCTAGCAAAATAATATTCTATTTCACACAATATTCTTTGTCATGTACCATGTTGTGCGTAATTACTTTTTTATGATGCAATTTCTCATAATTCTAAATTCTGTACGGCTTGTGTACCTGACATACTTTGTTATATGTGTGGAATATAGCAAGGTTCATGAAATACCATTTCATGAAAGCGACATGACATACGCCGTATCGCTTGTGATATCATTGCTATGTAATGCTTGCAGATAAAATGCTTCTTTACATTTTTGCAAATAGAATATTTGTATCCATTTGAAAGGTTGAGGCCGAACGCAATGTTATCAATACAATAACATTTTTATGCACTGCGACAGTGCAAACGTAGCCCGTGGTGATTAGAAAATCACCGCATTCATGGCCACCGTACTGCTTTGAACGTCGCTTAACAGCGACGAGCTCATACATGAAACATAGGAGCCTATGCAATGAATTATCGGTACTGCATGTGTTTGTTGTAACCGACAGCGTTGCAATAGGCATACTACCAGTATCATCACTACATGTATCGGGGGCTCGAGGGGCAGCTGCCACTGCCCCCCCCCCAGGCGATATGTCTTCTCTTCCAGCTGCCCCCATAGATCGCATGGCGAGTAGTAATCTTTGGTTTGGGGTCCTTTGTACAGTGAGTGCCAGGCTAGTGTGCTAGTTTGCATTTGGTCTGTTGCATATTGAACCAGTCGCGTAGCCATTTTTGCGGTTGAATGAGAGTATCAGTGATAACGAGGTCAAGCAAAAACAACAGCCTAGTCAAACAGCGTTTTTATTGTAGATCAACTCGTCCCACTTGCATATATACCTCCCCTCATTTGACCCCCCATTTGAAAGTTTAGTTACACCACCGCATACCATCTTGTTACATAATAACAAAATTATTGTTAAAATGAAACTCTATCATTACAATTTATATAGAATCCTTTACTAAATTACGCTAGATGTTTATGGATTTCATTCTACGCAGTATTCTAAGTCGTTAAGGTTTGTGATTTATTGTGGGATTCATGATATTAATTGTACAATAGTCAAAAATTATTGACGATCCACATCTTGCCACAAGATATTATAATTCCGCACTTATTGTGTGTACATATAGATAGGCATATACAGAGTGAATCAACAAAAAATAATCCCCTAGCGAAATCGCTATAACTTGCTCAAACGTTCATATTTTTGCTTCATCTTTGCAGGGATTGTAGCTGAGATAATTTGCAACAAGACCACCAAATTACATTTGAAAATTTATTTTAGTTCAAAAGTTATGAATATTTATGCAAAAAGTTAAAAAAAGATTAACGAGCGTAAGTAAGTCAAAATAATAATGGATGCAGTAAAATTAAGCTCATAAAAATGTTTTTGTCTTGAAATTCATGTTAACTAATCCTTGTA
>JAQIWG010004704.1:0-15586 GCA_034695025.1 Chamaedrilus cognettii | reverse complement strand
TGCTTGGCTAGCAGGGCCTGGCGAGTGACTGTGGTCAGTGGGGCCAGGGTATCGTCAGAGCATAGGCACCGCACCGCTCCTCGAATGTCCCCTTCCTGCAGCTTGGCCGACGCTCGGGAGACCGCCGCATCATCCTCATCCATGACCTTGGTGTGTTGTGAGGTATCACTATTCCCCCACTCACCCGCAACAAGTGGCCACACTTTTAGCTGAATTTGGGGATTTAATAACATATAAGTGAAAATTTTATAATAACAGAGCCACCAGCTTTTTCGATAGATAATATTTAGATAGATGGTATTTAGATAATAATTATGTACTGACTATCATTGATTGTAACTCTGTCGGTGGTTAATGCGTATACATGTAATGTGTGAATGTTCATGTATATACTGTGTAGGAACTTTATCTGTGACTTTTATATCACGTTTTTCATATCGCGTCTATTTAATCAATAATATCATAGTTAATTGGTTTTTTTTTAATTCACTGCCAATTTGCTACAAATTTAGTTGGCTTTAAACGCCAACAAATTTGTAGCAAAATGCAGATATTTTTCAATCCAACACCACAATCGTGGTGATGCACTAAACCGAGAAACTCATGATTTTAAATAATCAATTTTCTAACATTAAAAGTTTACTTTGTTTGAAATATCACAAAGTTGTTACGTTTACTTCAATGGCATGTTGAGAAATGTCATTATACCGTGTCTAAAACGTTTGGCCTTTGACTCACACACAAGCACAAAGTTCTTTTAAAATAGTGAATTGATGAAGAAGGAGATGTTATGCGTGGCTGTGCTCCTGCATAACATTTGGTCATCGGATAATGGGGTCTTGGTAAGCATATCTGAACGGGTCAGCTCCAGGCTTTTCTCAGGATTCTGCATTTGGGAGGGGTGTTTCAAAATGCCGAGGCAATGTTTGAAAGAAGGCATGCTTCAAACCAACCAAAAATTGTGGTCCTCCCTAAATTTCTTTCTCCGCAGCACTATGACCAGGGGGGAGGGGAGGGGGGTGCTGACGACAATTTTTCCACAAACTTTCACAACCTCCTTCTAACCCGAGTGGGCCCCTAATCGCTCCCCACTCGATACCCTATCATTTTTCTTTGTTGTTTGGTGTTTCCAACAAATCATTACTGCGTCTGAAAATTTAAGATAGTCAGACACAATAACCAAAATCGTTTTAGGCTGTCAAAAACACCCCCCCAATGGGGTCTGAGGTTTGGGGGCTTGTCCATTCGTATTTGGGGGGGTTTTCCCCCCCACTGGGTGGATTCTAGGAAAATCACCGGTCAGCTCCGCCTTCAAATTTCTTGTAACAGAAGATCAACTCAATGATCACCGAGATGTTTTTCAGTATCAACAACTGTGACGAGCTGTGCAAGAAATGTCTTATTAATCATAGACTATCCAATATTATTACAAAAAATCAGTAATGTGGATTTTACTAATCTATTTCTTAGTGACGTCGGATACAAAAATGAGGGAATTTGATAAGAAAATATTGTGGATTCACTTCAAATTTTGTTGGCTACATATAGAAGTGAAATATTGTGAAAATCAGTTGCCATTTGACTGAGTTACAGATGTGTACTAGGTGCCATCTTGTTTTATTCAAACATCCTGCAGATTAGCACGCTCGTCATTGAAACTTAGCAGTCCAGGGATGTTGGACACAAGATGAAGCAAGTGTTCAATGACGATAGCCTAACTCAAATTTTCCATGTAGCAACAATTAAAAAATCAGCCCATAATAGCATGCCTACTAGTTAGACTAATAGTGTTTTTTTACTGAAAAGCCTCAACTTAAGTGACAAAATTATTAATGAAGTGAAGAAGGCATCGGCCGAAGTATCAGCTTGGGCGCTACACGAGGTTGGCAGACATAGCAAGAACCCTGAAAAATGTGGCCAGCATGGGCGGTGAACCAAGTTCCCAACGGCAGACCCAGCGGAATCAAATCCGGCGAGGATGGTGGAAGAAGGCAGTGCGAGGTGGTGGGCACTTAAGGGCGCCATGAGCAGAAAACTTTCTGTTCTTGGCAGCTGGTCACTGCAGCTGATGCTGATGGCTACTCATCCTGGATCTCCCTGGCCAGCAGCCGCACATCAACGAAGGCCTAGAGAGGAGTCGCGGCTCCCCGCAAACCGCTTCTTCTTTAACAGAAGCACAGCTGGAGGGAGCGTTAAAAAAATTCTGCAGCGATGGGCGCGGGTAAACGAGGCAGGCGTAGATGGCTGGAAGCCTCGGGCCATAAACCTGCACACTGACAGATCAGGACACACTGGTCGTTTGAAGGAGATGAGCGACGCGGACATCCGGTAACATCCTGAGTGACTCGGCTGCCCTACTTACGAATGCGCAGCCAACTCACAACGTGGCAGGCCCTAGAAAAGGTAACCTAAAGACTGCTCGCTCAAAAACTTCCTGGTTAGCATACCCCGGCTGGCAGAATTCACACCATGCGGTAAGCAAAATACAAAACAAACCGGACTGGCAATCAGAACTTGGAATGTAAGAACTTTAATGTACAACGAACCAGAAAGGAAAACCGCGTTAGTCGCCACTTAACTACGGCAAAACAGCATAGACATCGCGGCCCTAAGCGAAACACGGCTAGCGGATGACGGACAGCGTACAGAAATGACTAGTGATACACGTTTTTCTGGAAGGTTTTTTTCTGTAAAGGCAGAACCCCTGCTGGGCCCCGACAATCAGACGTAACTTTTGCAATCAGAAATGACATAGTTGCCAACATATCCACGGCGCCTAAGGGTCTAACTGACCGAATCATGACTATGAGACTCCATCTACATGTCAATCGCTATGTTACCTTGATCAGCTGCTATGCACTAACAACGACAAATGACAAAATTACTATCTAACATTTTACTCTCAACTGAACACGGTATTCTCTCAGATCCCAGACGACAAGATTATCCGATTAGGAGACTCAATGCCAGAGTAGGTTCTAATAGAGATACATGTAGCTGGGATGGAGTACTGGGAAGCTTTGGTATAGGAAAAATGAACAGCAACAGAGAGCAACTGTTGGAAACCTGCACAGCACATAGCCTTACTATTACCAACACGCTCTTCGAACTACCCAGTATACACCAAACATCTTGGATGCACCCACCCTCCAAGCACTGGCACCTCATACACTATGTCACAGCGAGGAAGCGAGACACCTCAGATGTCAGAATTACAAGAGCAATGCGTGGAGCCAACTGCTGGACAGATCATCAATTGATCAGATCCATTTAAACCTACAAATTAAGCCATCTCGCAGACAACAGCGGCTAAAACCAAAAAAGACTGAATGTGTCAAAACTTAAAAATTGAACAATGGCATCTAAGCAAGTCGTTGAGTTTTCAACAGCAATCAGCCGAGAAGTACCTGCACCCCTGATGACATCACTAGATGCCGAAACGGACTCTAAGCCCATTATTATTATTATTATAATCTGTATCGCTCAATGAGGCCTGGAAGTCGTTTAAGGAAGCAACCTACAACACTGCTGCCAAAACTCTTGGAATCAAAAAGAAGAAAACAAAGACTGGTTTAATGACAATATGCCGGGCATAAGTGAGCTGCTGAAACAAAAACAGCTGGCCCACACTGCCCGCGTTCAAGATGTGAAGTCGCAGAGCAAGCAAGACAAATATCGAGCCATTAGAGCTCAGGTGTAGACATAGCTGAGAGATATGAAAGACTGCTGGTGGCAGCAGAGAGCTCTGGAAACACAAGCCTTTGCTGAGGTGCATGACACAAAAAACTTCCATCAATCACTGAAAGCTGTGTATGGCCCAGCCACTGGCTCGAATAGCGGCTAAGCACCTCTGTTAAGTGCTGATGCAAGCATAAAAATAACGGACCCAACCAACATCCCTGCACGATGGCAACAGTGATCTGTCAAACAGACCTGTACGCTGTATACATGACCGCTCTGTATGCGCTGAGGCGCTGGTAAATATAAAACAAGTGCAAACAGATAACGACCAGGGCATAGTGCCTACGATGGATGAGTTTCTGCTTGCGCGAAGTCAGGCAAGGCCTGGGGCCCTCATGCAACGCCAGCAGAGATCTACACGCTCCCCTATCACCAGTTACACAAGCGCCTGTATGAAATATGTATCAAGGCCTACGAGGAGAAGTCAGTCCCGGCTGATCTCAAGGACACCACTATTGTTACTATGTATAAGAACAAAGACGAGTGTTCTGATTGCAATAACTATCGAGGAATATCTTGCTCTCCATTGCTGGTAAAATTCTTGCAAGAATACTTTTAAACCGGCTACTCAATCAAATCGTTGATGATGTCCTACCCGAATCGCAGCGCGGATTGCGTGCAGGAAGCACTGCAGGAAGGTCAAACCACTCAGTGTGTTTGTACTCCGACAACTTCAAGAAAAGTGTCGTGAGCAACACGTGGACCTCTAAACTGTGTTCGTCGACCTCCCTAAAGCATTCGACACTGGCAGTAGAGCAGAGCTATCAAAATATGGATCATCATCATCATCATTACGTTTTACGTCCACTTTTCCGTGTCAACACAGGTTGGACGTTTCCCACAATGAGACTCCCCCACAGCTCTTGATTCTTTGCCATCTATTCATGCCTCGCTCCTCCACATCGCTTTCTACCGCCTCCTTCCATGTTTTCTTTGCCCTCTCTCTTCTAACGATCCCTTCCACCTTAATATATCGACATGCAGACAACCAGTCTTCCTTATTCATGCGTTTCACATGTCCAAACCACCTCAGTCTCCCCTTCTTAACCATACCCGTTATACATACAACCTCCTCCTTCCTCTTTATTCGCTTGAGCAGCAGCAGCTCATGGCGAACTCCCGCCAACCATCCCTGTCCATCGTCATCCTCAAACCCTCCACCAGACTCTTGCCCCCCAGGTCCCTCCTTAGTTGCTCAGCCCACGTCATCCTTGGCCGACCTCGAGGGCGCCTCCATGTGGGGTCGGGCGCACGCCCCCCCGGATGTTGAGCGCCACTCGCAGAGTATCGTGGGCCAGGACTCCCAGGTTCATCCGAGCCACATGCCCAAACAAGGCAGCCTCCGCCACCGAATCCTGGGCTCAATATCCTCGAGTCGGGCTCTCTGTTTCACAGCGACGTTAGTGATGTGGTCAAACCAGTGAACTCCGATTATTCGTTGCAGGTTGCACCTGTGAAATGCCTGCAGGCGATCGATGTCCAAATTGAGGAGTGTCCAGGTCTCAATGTGCAGCGCAGCTATCAATGATCAACGCGCAGACGAGGCTACTAACGGTTCTCACCCCGAGGAGGTGGGTGTTGGAGGACTTCGAGACCTGAGTCCAGGCCGGGCCCGAGTCTACGCTCCGAAGAGTCGTCGGTCAGGTCACCTTCCTGTTTCACACCAACTAGCTGGAGCTGGAAGGTGTGACAATACATACAACACCCAACCGTCTTCTCAAATCTTTGCTTTGAAACTTGTCCTTCAATGACACTCCACACATCCATCTCACCATCATTCTCTGTCCTCTCTAATCTCTGAAGATCCTCCACCTTTGCTGGCCATGTCGCACTTCTATATAACGAAGTACTTTGACCACACATTTCGAAGAATTTCTCCTTCAGTTTAAATGAGACACCCCTTGCTGTCAAGAAAGGTCCCAGTTTGTTAAGGTTTGCCCAGACACTTCTCACCCTAGCCCTTGCTGCCCTCTCTGTTCCACCTCCGCAACCGATCAGATCTCCCAGTAACAGAGACTACTCACATACTCCATGCTGCACCCCTTCTCAAGCAATGCATACTTCTCCTCCTCCGTCCTAACACTGTTGTCTACACCCTTGATACACACCAAGCACTGAAAAAGCGGATCTTCCTTCAATCTACCTTTGATTTCACTACACTTTTTGTGAATCCACTTCTTGGACTAGCAAAATTTAATTGAGTTTGGACCCACTCCTTCTCTACATACTCCACATGGATATTTTCCTGAGCTCATGATTTGTCCCGAATTTTCTTTGCACCTGATTACCATAGTTTCTTTAAGTTTGCCCGAAGGCCCTTTGCTTCCAAACTTTCTTTCCATATCTTTACTTTCTCCATCCGCAGCTCTTCCGACTCCTCAGCTGTCACTAAATCATCAGCATATAGTAGGATTTTCATCTGGTAGGATTTTCCGGAATTTCTTGGATATTGCTCCCAGAACAATTTAAAATAGCAGTGGGCTAAGCACAGAGCCCTGGTGTACTCCAACCTTCACCTCAAACAGTTTGCTCTCACCCCTTTTGACTTAAACTGCCGTCTGTATTCCTGCATACATAGCCTCTATGACTAATATAATATACTCTTTTACACCAAGTTCCCCTAATGCCCACCATATCACTTCACGTGGGACGCTATCAAACGCTTTTTCTAGATCCACAAATGCCACCCACAACTCCTTTTTCTTTGCTAAGTATTTCTCTAGCAACTGCCGCACTATAAAAATTGCATCTGTTGCGCTTTTTGCTGCTCTGAAGCCGAATTGCATATCATCAATATTCACCTTCCTCCTAATTCTTCTTCCATAACTTGCTCCACCACTTTCATTGCATGCTCTAGCAACTTTATCCCTCTGTACAATCCACAGTTAAACGCATCTCCCTTTTGTTTATTTCAAGAATTGTAGCTGAGATAATTTGACACAAGTTCAGAAACTGTCACTTGAAAATCTGCTTGCATTCAAAAGTTCTGAAACTTCTACCCAAAAAAGCGAGAAAAAAAATCTTTTATCCGACGCGATTATGCCTGCAAATAGCATTTTTATGCCTGCCGATCTCCGAAATTTTCAGACCTATTTGGCAAGACTACGATAAATGGGGGGGGGGGGGGGGTGATGCACGTAAAGTGCCAGCCCACAGAGACCCATGCTGAAGACAAAGGCGGAACTGAAAACGAACCTGTGCGCGACTTGACTGAATTGCGCTGCAGCAGCGCAATGCCATGTTGATAGGATGCATGCGTGATGAAGGAGACACCAAGCATTCATCAGAGCAGATGGCGAATACAGAAAATATCAAGAACATTGCTAACCAAAACAGCCGACTCCTTTCAGGATTTCTTATTTTCTTATTTATCCTCAGTGATTGAAAGCACTGCGACTGAAAGACATAAAAATGCCAATTGCAGGCATAATCGTGTCGGTTAAATCAATTTTTTCACTTTCTTGGCAAAACGTTTCACAACTTTCAAATCCAAGCAGACATTCAAATGAAATTTTCAGAACTTGCGTCAAATTATCTCAGGTACAATCCCTGAAGAGATTAAGCACAAATAACAAATTTTGGCTGAGTTATCGCAAATCTGCCAGAGGGTTATTTTTTTGCTGCACCCTGTATATATTCACCATTAAACTCCTAGTCCAACATTTTACGCTGTCAAAAGCGCCCGATTTAATTCTTCATACGTACTATAGAAGTTTACTGAATGATCATTGTAGAAAGTGCACCACACCATAGTGGAAAGGCCCAAAATAGTCATCACAGATATCTAAGGCTTAGGTTAGGGTCCAGAGCCAATAGAACTTCAGATATTGCTGAGAAAGAATAGCTCAAAGCCTGATACCCCATAATGCAAAGCTTCAGAGATCCAAGGCCCACAATACAGGCCTGCCATCAATGGTTAGCTAGAGCCTAACATAAATTAGTTCAAAACTTAAGCCTCCAAAACCCAGGCCAAGGCCAAAGCACAGCATCAATGTAGCGTACTAGGGAATATATATAGAATCTGTATATAACTCTAGTAAATAAAGCTATTCAATAATCCACAAGCGCTGCAAGCTAGAGCCAAAGAGTAGACTCATGGTTAAGCTTAGTTTACGCCTAAGGCCTAGTCAAAGGCCCAGGCACATGGCCTAGACTAGTCTAATGCGCATTAGACTTAGGCCCAAGCAAAATTTGACTCAGTCTCAGGTAGGCTAAAGTCCAACACAAAGGTTAATGCCTAAAATAGGGATTAGGCTTACAAGCATTGATGTAGGCCAAAATTGTGGCCACAGGTAAAGAGAAGGCCTAGTATCTAAGGTAGGCTAAGACAAATCCATGCCCTAGACGAGAGCTTATGTATAGGATCGATAGGCTATGATACATAGGACGCAAAATATGACCCTTTGACCCGATTGTTAGCAACTTAAATTTCTTAGATCTCATCAAATAGATTTTAAGATTTTCCTGCTTTAAACGGCATGACAAGGGCCAAAGAAAACTAAGGCCAAAGGCCCCGTGTAGAGCCAAGGGACTAAGGTCCAATCGAGTGCATAACTCCCTAGGGTCAGCCTTAGCTAGCCATAGGGCAACCAGCGACGTCTATAACCAACTGGCATATAATGGGGCATATCGCCTAGCCTTTAGTGTAAGCTAAAGATCAAGTCTTGATGCAAAATTTCTAGAGTTTAAGGACCGTGTGTACTATGTAGTAACAAAATAAAAGTACAGTCCGGTTCAGTGCATCAGGGCCAAGCAAAGAACCGCTGCCCCTTACGTTACCTCTTGTGCTCACACTCATAAAGCTCTGGATATATAGGATCTAATGTTGGTCTCTAGACTTGACTATGTTCTCTTGACACATGGCCCAGGGATAAGCCTAAGCGCAGACATGATCACCGAACATAGATGGAAGAGGATGCACTTGCACACCCCTTCAAGCAAGTCCAACATTTCAAAGTAACAATTAATGCGCCCAGCAGATTGGGGCTGTCCAACATGAAATTCATGACAATCACGACAGATGGGTCCAATCACCACGCCATGAGATAGCGTTCGATCACTTTAAAATGACGATGAAGTGGAACAACCTGCTTACAAATTGACAAAGGCCAGCCGCCAGGAGCCTACTTAGTATTTGTCAAGTACTAAGAGAGGCGACGCAGATAGCACAATACGCGCCTCTCAAATTGAAGCAAGAAGGAGAACCTCTTCTGGATCCACCTTGCCCATTGTACAAGCGGTAACACGGGGGTCGAAAAAGAAAACAATTAAGTAACAGGGTCTCATACCCCCACCAACCGTACCTGGACCACTGTGTATGTATCTGTACTAACTATATGTAACACAGCAGCTATCTTCAGCATCTAAAATATCACCTGTACACCAAGCAGCCCAGTACACTAGTAGCCTACAAAAGGCTACTTCTACTTACACTGACCCACTAAATACCCTACATTTTAATGATGAACCAAGATAATACCGTATAGAGCGCATCTAGTCAACAGGACCTGATGCAATATGGATTAGGGGTGTTGCACTCCTGCGGCATCGAGAAATGTGGATGGAACACCACACTCTCCTGGTTATTCGGAGGGTGTAACCTTCATAGATCATCACAAAATAAAAGAAGTCAAACAACTAAGGCTAACGTCATCTTCAAACTGACGTTGGAAAACTGCGAGCTGAAGCCAGTGAATGCAGTCAAACTCCTTGGTGTCTATCTAGACCGCCACCTAACAATGGGAGAGCGTATAGACCCGACGGTTCGTAAATCTCAAGGCCTGCTGGAGATGCTAAGACACGCTGCCCCAAACCTTCCTCACGCACTCCTAAGAATGGCCTACATGGCTTTGGTTCGGAGCCTTCTGGAATACTAATCTGCAGCATTTGCTTCCAGCTCCAAAACCCAATTGGAGAAGTTGGATGTTATCCAGCGGATAGCGGCTACAATAATTCTTGGCCAGCCCCGGGATGCCCACGCCGCGCCGCTGCTGGACACGCTTGGGCTTGCCTCTCTCAAATCCGGATCATATCGTCAGCCTGATTGACAATGTCCTGGCAGGACGCTCTCACCCCGCACCAAAGGATTATTGGTACTTCCTTGTTAATTCGCCGGAATTAATTTATTGTTGGGGTTTGGGCTAGGGTTAGTTAAAATAGCCTAACCTTAACCCTAACAGTTAAATATTGTGTTATGTGTTAAAGATTTTCTTTTTTATTAAAATTAATTCCGGTGAATTACTGGAAGTACTGGATTATTTCATAGTCACAACCCTCGGTGAAATTACAGCTGACTGCCCGACGCGACTTGTAATGGGAAAGAAAAGATTCAAAGTACATGATCTGCTCGTGTATAACGATCGAAAGAAAACGTCCGGCACGTGACCTGATGACCTGATGATACAAAGGGCCAGTCGAGTCTCCGAAAAAAAGCCGGCTAGCACCGCCACAACTTCCGTTCACATTAACTTCAGAAAATTTTTAAGAATCCGTACCCCCACAGCCCTATCGCTAGTGACGTCACAGGAGCTCAAGAGATTATCGACTCAAAAGATTCAAGAAGCGGCAGAAGAAGTGAATTTAGTATTTCACAATATAAATTTTACCTAATATCGCTCACCATTCATCTTAGTGCACAAAAACGTCAATAACTAATGTTCCCCACGGTGCATCGCGGTGCAACATCGCACATATAAACTTAAATAAGTAGTTTATCTAATTCCGTTGAAATCCACGAGATCGAACACAACAGTAGCAGCCTATGTAGCAGTAAGCTATAACATTTTAGAGGTTCAAACTTAAAATAGTTCTGGTCCAGATCAACGTGTTTATAAAGAAGTATAACAAATAAATATTTTGAGCCACCATACCGTATTCGGAGGGTAGTTGCAGTGCTGCAAATGCACGATAATACGATTTTTAAAAATTATTGTAGCATAATTTAAGCTCAAAAGACAAGCGTCTAACGGTGGGGCAGACCCTATGCACATACCACGCCCACTTCGAGCATAACTCATAGTTTTGACTAACCTTGAGCCCTGACCCTAATCCAAACCATAACCCTGACCATAACACAGCCCTAACCCTAACTTGCTAACCCTAGCGGAATCCTCACCCCATTTTGAAAAGGAAATAAATTTTCTCTCGCGTTGATTGGCAGTTGCGCAATCAATCAAGCAACCAATCAAACGTTGATGTGCATAAGGCCATGTTCGCCGCTAGCCGCTTCTCTCAAAAGGAGCATATAATTTTGCAACTGGAACGCGACAACAATGACACGTTACGTGACGTTATTGCGCTCACAAACTTTGATGAACAAGCGTTTTATATTCACAAGATTTATAGAAACCAATCTGCACCAGTGACGGAAAATATAATCAAATCTGACTGCAATTAATGTTTTACCTAAAATACATTGCTTAAAATAATATGGAGATAGATGAAAACAAGCATCCCCAATCCCAATACTACTTTTTTGGTCAATGTTATTGTTTTATGTTCGAAAATAAAAATACAAATTTAAGACTTTTTTTGGTGGGGGGCCGCCCCCATACCCCAGAGTTCCTCTTGGACTCACAAGGCTCCATGGACAACTTTTCGAAGCAATGTAGTTGTCTGCGGTAATCGGAGATATTTCGACTTTCAATTTTTTGATGGAGATGCCGCCACCCGCTCCCTCGGCCGCCCTAGGCCTTCCCATGCATTCCCCGACTAATTTGCTCCTGAATATAGATAGTTTTGGAAATTTTTATAAATTTGGGGACTTTTAACTTTGTTGAGGGGGCTACACCTGCGCCTCTGGCCCGCCTCGGCCCCCCCATGCCTTTCATGATTAATTACTGATAAAAATAAAAAATAGATTGTTTCAAAAAATCAATTCCGGCACCTTTTATTTTTTGAGGGAGCATGCCTCCTGCGCCCCCGGCCCCCCTCGCCCCCGATTGCCCCCCCCCCCCCACCCCCCGAATACTTTCTCGATCAATGACTAAAATATGTCTCCAGATTTTTCAATCAATTTTTTGACTTTTATTTTTAAGTTGGAGTGCCTCGCGCCCCCGGCCCCCCTCGACCCCCTTTGCCCCCCACCCCCGAATACTTTTTTGATCAATAATTTTGACGGAAGGCAGCCCCGGATCAATCAAATCAAAAAAATCACCGGAGTAAAGACGGCGGCTTTCGTAGATATTCTGAGATAGTCATTCGGAGATGGCAGTATCCGTGACATTCGCAATTTAAGGCTGCGCAAACAATTCGTAGCCAACTAGACAGTTCCAAACGGCCCATCACTTCCTATTTGTTGTAAAGCATTGAGTTTTTATAATAAAACCTTTTGTATCAAAAAAGCACATAATGCCAAATTTTCTTTAAATATGGCTAGGCTTAATTGATAGTTAATTGATAATTGATAATTGATAATTTAGTTGATAATTAATTAATAGTTAATAACTCTTTCCTTGATAAATGCTTTAAATGCGCACGGTTTTAATGGCTAGCGTCAGCTATCGAGAGCTGAGGTCGCCCACTGTTATAGCCCATCCACCGTATATCAATGCAGTCAGCATTGCTACGAATGACGGCCGTATCGTATAATTCGTTGAGTTCGTAGGCCAAGCTACGACCTCAAATTGGCTGCTCGGAGAGTCAGCAGCCGGTGCCTACACTTCTTACTTTTAAAAGAGCATTAGTTTTTTTGCAATAAAACATTTCGTGTTTAAAGAGCATAGATTGCATAATTTCTTTCAACATAGCCTCTCCAGTGGAAAATAATCTTAAAACTAAATTTGTAACGGTCTGATACGAACATTTTACGCATAAAAAACAAGCGATTGCAGACAATTTAAAAAAAATATAGTCTGAAAAGTGTTCGAGTGGCAGCACTGTTCCATATTGCGTCTATCGGTCCAATTGACATCGACGTCATCTAAGAAATACAAACGCAGAACTACGCAACTCAATGGGTGTTACAGTTGCGCCGCCAATGGTGCCGTGGGTAGACATTACTTCGCAGTCCAAGGCAATATTCACAAAATGAAACTTCTACAACTTAGCAGTTTGCGTAAAATACAAACGCCCACGCTCGTTCGCAGAATTTGCACTGGGACGCGTGGTTTACCACGCAGTATGCTCTTTAAATGTTATATAGGGCTACATGGTCATAATAACAAGCGTATTTAGGAATCAACTTAAATTAAACTTCACTACTGCATTTCACCATAACTTATGAATATCTGTGGTAAACCTGAAAAATATTGAAAAATTGGAAATAGTGAAATTGTAAACTACAGACGAAAATTAGGCTATATATAAGCATGTGTTTCCAATATAATAATTAATTATTTCTGCTATTATATTTAAGCCTACTTTATTATTAAGATGCAATATAATCAACCTGCCTTGTAATAATTATAAAGGTCAGCGGTAACCATAATGTAGCCTAGAAAATAGACGGCTATTACTGTAAACTAGAATGATTGCATCGTTTATGAAGTCATTGAGTGCGGCCGAAACGGATATCGTGAGAAGCCGAGCGCTGCAGCTGCTGCAGCGCATTATGAACCAAATTCGTTCCACGGTTGAATCGCTATAGGGACTAGGGATGTCCGCACTGCAATGATCCAGGCGCTGGAACACTTCGTAGAATATCTACTAATTCAAAACATTCCGTTTTTTTCAAATGAAAATCCGCATCGAACGGTTTCAGAATCAAACGAATTGTCATATCACTACCCCGGAGTTTCCCTTGGCCTCTCAAGGCTCCTTGGACTACTTTTCAAAGCAATATACTTTTCTTTGATTCTTTTGAGACATTTTGATACCGTCAATTTTTGGTGGAGGAGCCCTCTGGCTCCTTCGGTCCCCCTCGGCCCTCCCATGCAACCGGCCCCGACTAAGTTGCTGCTGAACATAAACGTTTTTTGGTATTTTGAGAAATTTTTATAATTTTTATATTTTGGAGGGGTGCGTCCCCCGCGCCCCCTGCCCCCCTCGGCTCCCTGCCCCCCGCCCACCCCCAATACATCCCCCGACTAATTTTGTGATGAAAATATATGTTTTTGAACCTTTGAATAAATTTTTAGACTTTTTTTGAAAGGGTGTACCCCCCGCTCCCCCGGCCCTTCACACCCCCCCAGAAAACTTTTTCGGTCACTATAATATAGCCGTCGTAGGTCATTTTTATAAATTATGAAATAATATTTTTTCATTTTTTTGTAATGTTAAACCAGTTCTCGGAATAGGGATTTAACATTAACGGCCAAAGCTTTTCAAAAATCGTCAAAAATTCGGATTTTCAAATAGTCTCAAATTTTTGTGGCGCTCCCTTATCGTCTGAAAGAATAATTTTTGCTATTCCTCAGTCTTTGAATCTGTGAACCCAGAATAAATTTGTAGGAAGAGTTGCGTCTTTTGCGGCTTCGGAGGAGATAGTCACGGAAAGTACGTAGCTCAGGGTGGCAAAAAGAATTAACAGGAAAAAATCAAAACCCCCAAAAAAGTTAGGAAAATTTGTCGAAACGCGCCCAACAAAATTTAGAGCGGCCTCCGATAACTTTTTTTTCAAGAGAGCAAAATCATATAACTCGCGAACCAAAGTTCGTGAGTTAGCAAGGCAAGAAAGAACGGGGATGTGGGTGTAGAGACTAAAGAGAAAGAGTACAAGCCCGCAAATAGAGAAAACAGCTGTGGCAATATAAAAAAATACTGAAAGAAATGCATTTGCGAGGAGGTTTGACACGCAACAAGGCCGACGGAATGTATTTATAATCGCAAAACCGATGGCAAAGGAGGAAGAGGATGTGATGGAGGTCAAATGTTTAAGGAGCGA
This sequence comes from Chamaedrilus cognettii, assembly GCA_034695025.1. Classification (NCBI taxonomy): domain Eukaryota; kingdom Metazoa; phylum Annelida; class Clitellata; order Enchytraeida; family Enchytraeidae; genus Chamaedrilus; species Chamaedrilus cognettii. The sequence goes on along the minus strand of JAQIWG010004704.1, from coordinate 1,023 downwards.
GTCAGGCGAGATGTTAGTTGATGCAAATAAGGTGAAGGAGAGATGGAAGGAATACATGGAAAATCTGTTGAATGTGGAAAATGAATGGAATCGTGATGTTGCTGCAGATATGGTTGAAACCATAGGTACAGACCACCAGATAGAATTAAGGAAAGTGAGATTGCGGAAGCGATTAGGGCATCTAAATTAGGCGAGGCTGGCGGGCCTACAGAAGTGGTGGTAGAAATGATTAAGGCAGTGGGAGAACAGAGTGTAAAATACACGACAGAAATTTGCAATGAAGTCTTGCGAAATGGTACGACCCCCTAGTCAAGGCAGTGATGGCAATGTATTCCGACGCGAAGACATCCCTGAAAACACATGATGGACTAAGTGATCGATTTGAGGTGAAGGTTGGACTACAACAAGAGATCAGTGTTGAGCCCGCTGTTATTTGTGGCTATGATGGAAGTGATTACCCGTGAGACAAGATCTGGGTTACCATGGGAGCGGATGCGGATGATTTAGTGCTGATTGCAAGGAGCGAATGAGAATTAAAGGACAAGATTAGTAGGTGGAAAGAATGTATGGAGGCAAAAGAAATGAAAGTAAACGTAGAAACGATGAAAGTTATGAAAAGTGGATGTGGAGACGGAACGGTCGAGAAATGTGAAAAGTGGCCATGTGGATTCTGTGGAATGGGGGTTGGCCCAAATTCAAATACATGCACAAAACGTCTTAGTTAGACGCATCAGAGATGTAGTGGTGTAAAAGGTAGATTAGCCAATTTAAAGACAGCGTTTGTGTGCAGAATGTGTACATCAGGTCAAGTAGCACAGATGAGTGCCAAACAGCTGCGAGCAAGGGAACACATTTTAAACAGTAGGATTTTTTATCTAGGGGATATGATCAACCACCAATGCCTCGGTGATGAGGACGAGATGCAAGGGGGGAAAGTTTCGACATTTTTGGAAAGAAATCTTGATTGGAAAGTGCATATCGCTGAAACTGAAAGAAAAGGTACTTGAAGCGTGTGTAAGAAGC
>JAQIWG010004703.1:0-15588 GCA_034695025.1 Chamaedrilus cognettii | reverse complement strand
TGTATTTAATTAGGTTAAATAATTTAGTTTTGTGGTTTATACATGTATACATTAAAATAATATGATTAAAGTTTCAAATAATAATCATTATAGTTAATTGAAATATTGAGTGCAGCCGAGCAGAAAGCTAAAACCCCTCCCTGAGAAAATGGGCGAGTCCCTTCTCCCTTTTCCCATCTTTCATTGCTGGCTTGCAATAGACAATAGCCACACGGCAGTCAATCAGTATATGCCAGTAGCTGTTTTATTAAAGATGCAACAACTGAAGGATTTGCTGAGATCTAGCTAGACTAGTTCGTTCGACAAATTGGAGTTGCTACGAACTAGCTAGACTAGTTCGTAGTCAAATTCGACAAATTGAAGTTGAATTTTATTACAAACGGTAGATCGATACAGTCATCAGCCTTAATTAGCTATTTTTTGTTTGTTTTTTGTAGTTTAGCACGAAGACTACACGGTTCTGTGCAAGGGAGCCCACACAGAACCGCTCCACCTTCTATAGTTACCTTTTACCACTCGCCCGGGGAGATCTGGGGCTGCAAGCCAATTCTTTGATCCCAGTCCTGCAGGGTAATTAGCAGCGATCCGTTCGCTGTATCACATCTACATGTTGTTGTACCATAGAACCGGACAAGACTTTCTCTCCACATAACATTGAAGGACTTCCGGCAGACAGGTGAATAGTGGTTACCATTGCCGCAGCATTCATACAGTGCGAACAGTTTCTCACTATAGCGCCGTCCTCGAGTGACCCGCCGACTCGCAGCAATTCGTCAGGCCCGCCGCGGTCTGTTAGTGTAGCGGACTGTAGCAGATCAAGAGGGAGCTAATCACGTGCTATTTATCACATCGACATCGAGCGAGTTGTGCAAACCCCACATACTTCATCGATCGACTGCCTCTACCGTCAAGGATGCTTGGCTCTGCACGCTCTACTGTGAAACATGAAATTTTTGGGTTCCTGTTATTTTTAAGTTATTTTGATGAATTTCGCGAATTGGAATAGCTCACAAATATTTTCGCGCATCATATTTAACTATAAATAACGGGCAGTCGTAAAAAAATGCAAAAATTAAATGCAACATAATTTCTGAGAGGCAAAACTGCGAAAATAGGCTAACGTGCAGCAAAAATTTCATGTTTTGCAGTAATGCATGTCACAAAGTGGGCTCTGTAAGCGTTATGGCATTCCACAACGTGGCGCTGGACAGTCTACCTTCTATAGCAAGGCACAACGTAGGCTTTATACGCTCCAAAGTCTGCCACTACCTCATCTAATTGGCTCTATAGCCTGCCCCTACCTAGGCTACGCAATAAAAATATTTCCCACAGCAACGTCAGGATATCATAGTGAATTTTTAATTCTTCACTCTTTTTATAGTAGATATCTTATATAGTAGATATCTTTTTATAGTAGATATCTTATATAGTAGATATCTTTTTATAGTAGATATCTCATATAGTCGATATCTTTTTATAGTAGATATCTTATATAGTAGACATCTTTTTATAGTAGGTATCCGATATAGTAGATATCGTATATCCAATAGATATCTGCCACAAACTCGTTCCATTGCATCGGGTAAAATTATTTTAGTGAATTTTTCTAGCGATTTAGCAGTTTTATTTTTGACCCCTTGGCACAAGGTTCATACGCTAGTGTTTAAGTGCCGAAACATTTTCTTTGAAATCTTTTTGATTTGTGGCTGATTTTCTATGTTAAAAATCTTGTAAAATTGAGTTGAACTTCATCGAAGTTAGCGCGATATTTCAAGGGGATCCCTTAGATGACCTAGCATGGCACTATCTTGGCATTACGAGCTCTACAATCTGCCACTTCATTCACACCTTTATTTTGCTATATTGAAACAAATATAACTCGAAACAACAAGCACATAAACCTTACTTTTAAGCGCTCTCTAGGTGTTAAAAATTGTATCAAATTCACAGCATTCAAATAAATGCTATTTAGAGCGGCTCTGTTGCTATATATTTACTATAACGCGCCATCGATATTATAATTACGGAAGGCCCTTGACTTTCTATTTGGCATGCTCTTCTAAATGTGACTTAAATGTGGAAAAATCCACATTTTGTTAATAACAAATAACAATCTTCCGTTAGTTCATGATCTTTGGCTTTTTATGCACAGCTTCACGACGGGTATACACACTAAAAGCTCCAATGCTACATTCTCAAAGCTTTCAACTCCTCTGATGTCCGATTAATCGATTAACTCATTCACCAGATTAGTTGGCTTCAAAAAAAGATCACAGGCAATGCAAGTACCCAGTTCCCACACTGTTGATTATATTTCTTTAAACAAACTGAAAGACTGCATAGAAATGGAATGAGTAGTGCCACACATTACATAACTTTGAAATGATGTAACAGAATTCTATCATATCCGACAGAAATGCAGGTCCTCGATGACCTCTTTCGATGCCGAAAGGGACTATTAGCCAATATTATTATTATTATTATTATTATTATTACTAGTAGATGCAATTATGCGTGCAGAATTTGGTCATCTTTGAAAATACATTGCAGCAGCTCTAAATGAAAAACTCAAGAACATCGGTTTTTTTAAGCCGATCCTGCATATTTAAAATTTAAATCAAACGTTTTGCTACTCTTATAATATATAATTATGCCCATATCACACACGTTTCCTCAGTCATCAACCGGAGCTTCCCAACTAGCATGCCAATATCTCACTCTTCCTCTTCATATTTGTCCCTCCCTGTCCACAAATCTTTCTCTTCCTCTCAATATCCGTCTCCGGCCTGACGTCCAGCCTAGAACTGACACGCAACACAAACATCATGTCGGGCGCCAGTCACGACAGACCAAGCTAAAGCGGCTGCAGGACCTCGCGCACCGACCACGCCCAGACCACACCCATGGCCGTCGTAGAATGCAACCGTGATTGACCGCGCGGGAAAATAAAATCAGCGTCACATTAGGATTAGAGCTGCCTTAAGGTAGAGTTACACTGAGTCATCAGAAGTGGGATCAGGCCGTCTACCGGTAGTATTCTTCAGCGAATCCACACTGACGACCCAATGTATCGTTTTGCGTCGTCAGCGATGACCAATCGTCGCTGAAGAGGCGTCTTCACGCAAGCGATGGTTATATGGTGGATATATGCCATTTGCACGGTGGTTCATGCGACGATGGTCTGAATCCGATCTGATGACCCAATGCAACTCGCACGCGTCGTCAGCGACGCCGGTCATCGCTGACGATGCGTCATCAGGCGTTCTACCCTACACGGCCTGATGCCGCTTCTGATGACCCACTGTAACTCGAGCATTAGGATGAGGGTTAGGTTATGACTATGGTTAGCTTTCTGTAGCCAAGGGCTACAGCCAGTACACAGGCCTACAGGCCTGCAGGCCTACAGGCCTACAGCTACTACTTGGCTATAGTCAAGGTTGTCAAAGTAACATTCAAGAGTGGGCGTGGTAAGCGCACTGGGTAGCCATACTCCTACACACGCTTGCGATCAAGCGAGTCCAGGGCTTTAAAATTTTAGCTGAACACATAAAAAATTAGTTTATAAAATTGTATAGTATCCAGGATGGCAAAATCACTACAATCACCGTCTAAGACAAATTTTCAGCAAAAATCCAAATAATATATGTATCATAATGAAAAATATACGCAAGAGATACGGAAAATCCCCAAAAAAGAGGCAAAATATTTTAATTTTTATAATTACATCACTACGAAACTGTATTCCGCAAAAATACCAACAAAATGATCATCAATTCAGCGCAAGCGTCAGAAATGCAAGCATCTCAAAGCACTGTTGGACAGTACAACTACACAGTGTACGTATCGAGGACTCTAGCTGATAGTTAACAAAATTCACAAAAAGTTTATATTTGGATGCTTGTCCCAAGAAAATGCCCATTTGGTAAATAGATTTGGCATAAAAAAATGACATATAACTGCATAAACATGGCTCAGGGCTTATATCATCTAGCCTCATGTAGTGGTGATTAGTTCACACCTGCAATAATGTTTACATGTACCATGTGAGCCATCGATAGGCTAGAGACAACAGGGTGCATGTGTTTATGAACTTGCCAAACAAAAGTATATTTAGGGATAGGTGCAAAAAATTTGCTTTTGAGAACAGCTGGCGCAATCAAATTTAAATCCATTCTGAGCACTTTCCGCACGCATCATATATACACCGTTATCAGAAGAAACCAGCCCTCTACGCTATCATAGTGTAGCTTCGACAATAGACTGAATTGCATGTAATTTTTACAAGCTTCTCGAACAATGAACAAATTTATCTATACATATAAAATCATCTACTAAAATACATCTACTAAAATTGTCATTCGCGGTGTCCGACATCAGCTGAGACACAAGGGCATAGATGGATGTGTACTTTCACAGCGGTAGCCTATCGATAGCCAGTGATACCATTGAGCCAAAACAAAATATCCCTAAATTCTGGTTTCTTGACCAGAAATTTCTCTAGATTGCATTTTTTTGGCATAAACATCCCCTCAGATTTCATTATTAAATGCACCAATTTATAAAAAATATCCCCAGATAACTGCGGATGGCGTTAAAAATCAGATCCCTCCATCATTTTTTTCATTCTCCATTTCCATTTCTTTCTCAATCACAGTGTAGAAGTTCTACACTGTGTGTATAAAAGACAGTACTTACATCACTGGATGACTTGGCGTACACCAGAATGCCTTTATCCAGCACAAAGAACCTCTGTAAACACACAAATAACAATGCACTAGCTCAGACGATAATAGGGCCAGTACTTAGTTGAACGAAATAAACTATACTAACAACTATACTAACAACTATACTAACAAAACTGTGTGAAAACATGGGACATTAAAAGAATAGATGAAAAAAAGACCGTTAGCCTTCTCCAGTAACAAATAACTATATTTAACAGAACATTGACGTCCAAGCATCACTGCTCCATACCAATTACTTTTGCTGGACTGTGCTATCATAGTATTCATATTATATCAAGGTACCACAATCCAGCAAAAATTGTTACCTCATTGGTTATGCTGCATTATAGTGAAGAAAATTATTATAAAGGTTTCAAATAGCGCAATCTTGCCAAAGAATTTTTAATAAAATATCCAACTAGGGGTCGTAAAGTCCTAAAGTCCCGGAGTCTCAAAGTTCCAAAGTCCCAAAGTCGCAAAATGCATTGAAACTAAAATATCCAACTAAGGGTTACGAGAAAAAACAAATATTGTTAGTTTTATGTCGGTACCTTGTGCCAGCCCTTCATGGGCCACTTGCGACTCTTCATCACGAAGCCCTCGTACTTGGTGGGGACCTGCTCGCACTGCTGGCCCGTCCGCAGGCCCTGCAGGATCACCCAGTCGGCCCCCACGGCCCCTCCCCGCCCCGAGGGGCCACCCCTCGGCGCCCCGCCAGGCGCCCCGGCGGCCGGGCCCTTCGCCTCGGAGGCAAAGCCTTCGCCCGCAAGAGGCGCGTTGTTCTCAGATGTCGAATCATCGTCACTGTTCTCCTGGCAACAATAAAGATAACATAAGAAATACGATCAGTAGTAATACGAAGAAGGCCTTCACAAGAAATGTGATAACATGCAGCAATCGTGATAGTGATAGTGATAGTAGTGCATACGTGGTCAATAGGGATGTAGACGATTACACCGTGTCCGATGAAAATTGGAATACTCAAAACTTATCATAACTCAGTCAAAAATTACCAGTTTGGCCCGTCAATATAAAGTTCTTAACATTGGTTGCTACTTATTCTGCGCCTACATCCAAATGACAAGCAACTTGAAGCAAGCAGTCTCGAAATTAACACCTAATGTTCGAAGTGTTCTCCTTCTTCATGCACACATGAGACACATGCCTGTATGAGACACGCGCAGACACACGGCTACACTATATCTGAGGGCAAGCCTAAAGAACCAAGTCTTCTGGCAGGCGTAGGACATCAACAATTTGAACATCAGTTGATCATGAATTTCTGAAGCGCTTGTTTGTAACTTGACTCTACAAGACTACACAGCAACTAATGTTGTAAACTTTATTTTATCCGCACCGTACTTTTTTCAAACGAGCATAATTTTGTCAAATTACTCACATTTACCAATAATTTTGCAAAATGATGTAAGGTGGTGCACAATTATTGTGTATAAAATTCCGGACCAATGCGAAAACTTTTGACCGAGTCATGAAAACATTTAGAGTGTTCCAATTTTCATCGGGACACAGTGTAGTGATTATAATGCCAACAACATTTAAATGCTATGTTTTCAAATAAGATTTCGGTTTGTCACGTGTACATATTCATCGCATAATAATTCGTATTACACAAGTTTTTAATGCACGTTCAAACTGTTCATGAATTTGTATTTAGGCTATCTGCTACTTAAGGCAAAAATAGAACTTCAGATATAATAATGCAAAGCCGGTTTACAAATTTTCAATAGCGCCCTTCAACAACTTCAGGATATTTCTACAACTGTTCACAATCCAAACAGGCAAATTAAAATCCAAAAATTATCCGTTGATGTACAATGCCATACAAGGTGCCACTGGCTCCATCGCTCGTGAACAAAAATTTGATTATGTTATCGAACAGTTCCATGACCTGTCCATTGTCCCATCTTGCATAGAGCCAAATATTCAAATGGTGAAAGAAATCGGAAGTGGCAAATTTTTTTCAAGATTGGCGTAAGACTTTGGCGAATTTTTTTTTCAACCTCTATTTGCTGCAATACTAAATTCAGTTGTGTCTCATTGATGAATGCCAATTTCTTGTTAAATATATTCAGTGAAGCCCACAGGCGCCACCACGAACCACTAAGCAAGTGATTATGTTGAATAAATTCAGTTATATATGTGCACTGCCGTAGTCTGACAAAGGTCTGTCTGATAAGTGGAGATAAATCCAAATTTTGGCTCCAAAGTGGAGAATTTTTGTGAAAACTCAGGCTGAGCCCTGCACGCTTGCATCCCTTGATGCCGCTGCGTCGGATATCATACAGCAGATCACAGCGGTTTCTTTACGATACACACATCGATATTCGACAGGAAAAATTTATATTAGAAAGGACCTATCAGCGCTATGGGATCCTCTACACTTTGTAGGCATCGTGGCGTAGGAGCCTGTCCCCTGGAGAGCGGTCCCTAGGGTCGCATATGGCCGATGGGGTATTTGCCATTAGAATACCAAAAATTAGAAAAATAGGCCATTATATTGGTACCAAAGCACATAAGGTACCACAATCTAACAAACGTAGCAGAAAAGCTATAGTAATATGTTCACTTAAAAAAAAATTATTCATTGAATAGGTCTGTGAAAATATACCTCAGAATGCTCAATTCCTCATGACTGATATCTACCTTAATATCTATCTATATATTGCTGCTCGAAAATTTATAATTATTTTTAAGATATATATGCTTGCATACTATTAATACAAAAACCAAATTAATATCATATCATGGAGCCCCGCCAATGTTCGCACTTTCTGAGCAATAGATCGATTGAAGAGCAATCGAGGATCTGGAGCAAATTGAGCAATTATCGAGCACAATTTTCAGACGAATTAAGCAATTTATCGAGCAATTAGGTCATGAATGTCATTTAGGGAGTGTTTAGGTGAAAGCAAAAACTGTACTTAGTAAGAAAAATTAATCCTGACAAATAGCGATGGCTTAGTACTAAAAGTGCATCAAAGCACATTTTATCAGTTTGGACCTGTAATAGCACGAAGTTGTATTACTATGTACTCCATTATACTGCCAAATTAGAAAGCTTAATATATCAAGACAAAGGAGAAAGAGAGACTTTGGATTGCCATTTTTGAGCTGTTTGCGATGTTTTCTAAAACTAAAAGTGCATAAACGCATTTATACACACGGTTCTACTGCTAGAAGTGCATAAACCAACATACCGGTATGTTGGTCCAAGAAATTGAAGCACCTTGGACCTTAATTTCTCTGCATTCATATGCTACCACTTACCAATTCTTATACAGCAAGATTTCGAAATATTCAGTTGTAAATCAATAGAGTCAAGCTCATCACTGCAGATATCAATCATACTCTGTAGCTCTTTAATGGAAGGGCTTAGTAAAATTAGATCGTCAGCCTAGAGGAAAGAACCTAAATTCTAACCAGCCAGAATTATCAAGTCCTTTTAGGATATTGTCAAGGTAAATGTTAAAGAGTGGGGCAGAGACGACACCACCCTGTCTCACCCCAGCCGACAAGGGAAAAGCGTCTGAGACAGCGCTTCCCCATTTCACACAACAAAAAGAGTGTGTGTACCAATCTTTTCTTAGGAGCACTAATTTAAGAGGAAACTCCTTATTCAAAAGCTTCACAAACAAAGCATGGTGATTAATTCGATCAAAAGACTTTAAAAAGTCTAAGCAGAACACATTGACTGTAGAATTATTTTCAACAAAAATGTCGATAACACTACGAACCGTAAAGATGGCGCTAGTGCAACCAACCTTACTCTTGTAACCAAATTGTCTCTCAGACGTTTCAAAAAATGTATTATACAGCATCATTACACAATGTTCAAAAATCTTCTTTGAAAAAAAAGAAAAAAGTCCTTCATAAAGTTCTTTGAAATCACAGAACTGATCGTTATTCCTCGGAATTGATCTACATTCATAATGCCCTTCTTACCAGATTCCTTTGGAATCGGAATAAAAGGACCACGACTGAAATCTCTCGAAACATATTCACATTGCAACATGAGACAAAATAATCTGGCCAGTATCATATGTACTCTTTGAGGAGCATAAATTAACTGATCCGCCTGCAAGTTATCCAATCCCACAGCTTTCCAACTTCAAGCATCGCAATACAGATACTAATTAATTCAGAGTTGAAGCTCTCAAAATTAACATATACTGTCTTTGGTAGTAGAAGGCCAACTTAACCCCAAAGCTTCTTGCATTTTCAAATCGTTTTCTTTGGAATTGATCCTACAGACCAAAATAATTCTTAAATTTTTCGCAAACTTGTGAATCATCATAGCAGCCCTCAATGCACAGCAGCACATTACTAGTCGAGCAGACTTTGTGCTTCCAAGTATTCCAGAAAGCATTTGAGTTTTTACTCATTAGAAGTTCCTGTAGTTCATTAGACACAGAGGCCTTTGAATTAACTTTTCTCTCTCTAATAAGTGCCCTATAGGCAAATTTGTCTTGAGTTCTTTTGAGAAAAATATTCCCACTTCTAGGTTTACCAGCATTCACCCACAAATTGTGGGAAAGCATAGCAGCTTGTTTTAATTCATCCAGAGCCTCCTCCCACCAAAACATAAGAGCATTACTTTTAGTTTTAGGAATGAACCGGGCAGCAGCTTTATGAAGCGCAGCTACAATGCGCTTGTACCGGTCCTCAATTCGGGCTGCACTGACACTGGGGTTGACCCCGCCCCACGAGTAGCCGTTATTATTGGCATGATCAATTGACAAAGCAAGGTTCAGCGCAGTGAGTACGGGCTGCAACAACAGACCAGTGTACTGGTAGTACGCATTGATGTTACGATATTACCGGTGTTCAAATTTTAGACGCTGCACTTCGCTCGTAGCAGTAGCAGGCTGCTCATTGAGATGAGCCGCCTGCTACTGCTACAGGGACAGTCACGTCACCATGCAAGCAATTATTAAGCCTTAAGCTCAAGGAGTCGTTAAACGGGAGTAAGAGTCCAAGTATTAGGCTTTCCTGATCTGAGTTCGTGATCTGACTTCGTGATCTGAGTTCGTGATCTGAGTTCGTGATCTGAGTTCGTGATCTGAGTTCGTGATCGTTGTTAACTATTATAGACGTCTATATTAGTTACCCATAAAACTGTGCAGGCCTATACTTTAATGAAGATCTCAAGTTAGCCTATGTCAATGGTAAGGTCAGCCGTTATAAGCCCATGTCAAATGCAAAGAATAATTGTTAGTAGTAAGCTTTGCCCTTTTATTCTATCATTTATAATTATTTTATTCTTCTGATGTATAGGTCGAATGATCGAAGTTCTGTGATTAATTAAATAGGCTATTCAGTGCAAAATTCGCAGGCAAAATTCGCCCATTCGTAAATACCTATACGGCCTCGGGCTTGTCGGTGTCACCAGAACGTTCAAAAGGGAAAAATTAAGGGGCTCAAAGCAAGCTCTGAATGGTACACAGTGTCCTGCCCCTCTAGCGAGTGTGCGATGCAATATATTGGCTTTATTGTCGTAGTCACTAAGATTTACATCACAGTAACCTATAGCCTATACTAGTACTAGGCCCAGTATATGTGAGGGCCAAGGAAGACATTATTTTGATAGACCTAGTTTTTTTTAATTCCATCTCCGTCCCTAAACCCGCTCGTGAATAAGACTGAAAAAATGGCTCTTTATGAATTTTTGAAACTTTTATAACTCGCTGGAGATGCTTTAAATATCGTGCAGACTTGCAATTAAATTTATGATGTTGCGCTTAATTAGATATTGATCGACTTGGCTGGTACTGCGGCTCAGACTTCCAACGCTTGGACGGCTCTAACTGGGCCATTTATACAAGATAAAGTTGTCTGAGCCGCAGGTCGTAGCCATTCACTGACGATTCAAGCATGCTTGCGAAAGGTAAGACTTTCAGTTTTTAGTTTTCATAATTTGAATTAAAGTGTGAAGATTTTTGCTCGCTTAATACCAGATTTTCCACTAACAAATAGAGCCATAATACTGAAAAACTACGGAGCATTCCACCTCAAACTGTGAAATTGTGATGTAATATTTTAAGATTCAGTAATACAATCTTGCGTGACCGAATGGTCTTTTTGTAAATATCTCTTTGTCTTCCCTAATTTGAGGAACATTTACTTTGAACTAAGCCTATTGATTTCTAGGACTTTTTCTCTTAAATTTTTTTTTAAGCTTCTATAACTCGCTATAGATGCTATAAAAATCTTGCAGCCTTGCAATTAAATTTATGATGTTGCCCCTAATTGCAGGTGATCGACTTGGCTGGTACTGCGGCTCAGACTTCCAACGCTTGGACAGCTCTAACTGGGCCATTTATACAAGATAAAGTTGTCTGAGCCGCAGGTCGTAGCCATTCACTGACGATTCAAGCATGCTTGCGAAAGGTAAGACTTTCAGTTTTTAGTTTTCATAATTTGAATTAAAGTGTGAAGATTTTTGCTCGCTTAATACCAGATTTTCCACTAACAAATAGAGCCATAATACTGAAAAACTACGGAGCATTCCACCTCAAACTGTGAAATTGTGATGTAATATTTTAAGATTCAGTAATACAATCTTGCGTGAACTAATGATCTTTTTGTAAATATCTCTTCGTCTTCCCTAATTTGAGGAACATTTACTTTGAACTAAGCCTATTGATTTCTAGGACCTCTTCCCTTTATGAATTTTTAAAACTTTTATAACTCGCTGGAGATGATTTAGCTATCTTGCAGCCTTGCAATAAAATTTATGATGTTGCGCTTCATCGCAGGTAATCGACTTGGCTCAGACTTCCAACGCTTGGACGGCTCTAACTGGGCCATTTAAAAAATTCTGGGCCATGCCTGCGAATAGTAGAAATTTCAGTTTAATACTTTGGATTAAAATTTTAGAACTTTGCTGGGATTATGCCTGGTTTTAGATAGAAGGTTGAGCTTTTATACTGAAAAACAAGACCCCCGTTCCGATCGAAACTGAAGACGTAAATCTAAAATGTTTTTTGATTTTTGTCTGTGGTTTACGAATATATGCCTACACTAGTATTATGGTCTTTCTGTAAATATTCAGGAACGCTATTTGGCGAACATCTGCACTGAAAGTGTATTGATGGTATTCATAAAATTTTCATTTTATCTATTGACTCTTTGTGACAACATAAGCTTACAGCTCCAAAGCCCTTTAAAACATATTTCAATCTAGCAACAAAATTGACGATGTGGGGCGTAATCGCAGGTGATCGACTTGGCTCAGGCTTCCAACGCTTGGACGGCTCTAACTGGGCCATTTAAACAAGACAAGGTTGTCTGAGCCACGTCGAAATCCATTCGCTGATGATACAAGTATGTCTGCGAAAGGTACGAAAGGTACGCATTTCAGTTTAATACTTTGATTAAAATAGTAGGATTTTTGCTGAGATAATGCCTGGTTACTCACACTATGCCTGCAGCATAGCAGGGAGTAACCTTTCAGTAGGCTGAGCATAGAGCGATAATCTGTCCGGGCGTGCGTGGGTCCGTCCACGCAGAGTCGCTCAAAATTTCTGCAACGTTTCATAACGATGACGTCGGCCTGTATAAGCCTGTACTAGCGAGGCCTACAGAACTGAACGCATGGTCTACACTCCATAACGTAAGGCATAGCCTACAAGTTGATCAGAACTACTGAAACAGGCCTGTGCAGAACTATGGGTTGTATTTAAGTTCACGTTCGTTTTAATGTTTAATATGATACCATGCCACAAGAATATTAGGCCTAAGCACAACGTATTGTATCAATGTGACAAGCAAGCTTGTAACGCAGGCCACACACTAGGCTACAATGGAATTATGGAAGGAAGTACCAAAATCAAATGATAGAACTCTAGTAAAAAGTCTCACTCTTGGGATTCACAAATTCCAATATTCTGGGTTTTTATTGCATTCTTTCACTAGACCATACTACCTAGTACATGTAGCTTACAGCCATTGCTTGCAGCATAGACTGCCATTTCATTTGCATTTAGTGGAAATAAAATCCAAAAATAATCAATGGCTAGTGAAAAACTTCTGCTCTGGGACACGCATACAAAATCCCAAGATTCGTGGTTTTTACTGCAGCTTTTTCACTAGATCATATCTCGTAGCTTGTAACATACATTGCCATTTCTCTTGCATTTAATAGATAAAAAGTAAGAATAATGACAAAATCCTAGTAAGAAGGGGCGTCCTTGCAGATAATTTCAATCAGAAGATCAGTCAGTGTTTTTTTGAATAAAAGCCTAAGCCAACGCATGTCACTACTAGTTTTGGCATAACATCAAGCAAGCACAGCATACAATATATAATATTAAAAAAAAAAAATTATCAGTGTACATATGAACACACGTTTCGTAGTGTGAGCTTCCACCGATATTTTGGATTTCTTGTTTATATTATGTTGGTTTGCTACGCTTTTTGTGTGTATTCAAAAAATTGAATTATCACACCCAGTCGGTGGCAATTAACTGAGTCGTTGCAGGCCTCACCAGCCGCATATAGACTATAGTAACAATGACTATTACAATCCGATGCTTGCCGAAGCTCAACTCGATTTAAGTCTAGTATGCTAATGCCCTACTAATAGGGTTACGGTGGACAGCAATTATTGACTGCTAGAAGTGTGTACCAGACTTTATTACAAGTTAGTGCGTAGAGGGCGCAAGCAAGTTGACGGTAAGTTGGCTGCTATAAGTGCACAAGCGACTTAAAGCCGCCACACTAAACGACAAATTTGAAAGCCAAAGGTGCACATTTGCAGAAACGGGAGCTAGAAGTGCACAAAAGCAGAAAAAGTTGCACCATCTCAGTGTTTGCAGCTTGTTTACGAAGCGCAGGAAATGCTATTCACATCAATGTAACGATTATTAACTCTTCTTATGCACATAAAAACTTTGTAATTCGCCGTTTTAATTGGCACAGACATGATGATTTATGATTCAAGTACAAACTTTAAAAATTCCATATATTTTTTGGACCGCCACTGCAGATATGCACCTTTAGCGCCAAACCCTCGATATGTGTCGACTGTAAACTGTCAAGTCTGAGGGTTAAAAATTCAATCACCCCCCCACCTTCACTGATTCGCAGGCTAGTTGCTAGTACTGTGGCTTAAATGAATAAAGAATCTAGATTAATGACTCCGAGACGCCTCAATCAGCCAATTCCATGGCGCCTTAATATAGCGGCTCCTTCTTTTTCTATGACCCCAGTATCCCCACGAGTGGGTTCCGACAGAGTGGATAAGCATGCCGGACATCTCCCAAGGACTGACAAATCGTTAACGGTCCTGCGGCGGGAGGCGCAGCAGGAATACAAGATGTGATATGCCTATACAGATATTCCTAATATTCCTACACAGGCATTATTTCTGGAAAACAGAATTCACTGCTAGGGGCAAAAGCTCATTGTCCCAGATATTCCTACAGATATTCCCAGGCAGGCATTATTTCTGGAAAACAATTCACTGCTAGCTGCAAAAGCTTGTTGTCGCTGGAATAGAAATTTCAGATATCTTGCCCACTAAATAGAGACTGAAATATTACAGTAGACATTCTAAATTATTGCATGAGCACAGTTAGACCATTGGCTTCAAATAAAGTCAACAGCTTTTATGTCCACTTATATCCAAAGGACTAATTACAACCGATACAATCGAAAGCACTGTTTGGAAAAAAAAAATATCACATGTGCTGCTCACGTGTGTAATTATGTCATGCGGATTAGGCCAATATAATTGTACACACAAAGAAGGCCTACAATACTGAATTGACAATATGATGAGTATCAATTTCACTTTTGTTTACATAAAGAGTCGACAATAAATTTATGAAAATCACTAGAGGACACAAATTTTACAATTTCGCGTGCACAATATTTATTTGATGGATTAAAACGTTCTGTTGTTTCATGAGCGCCTGCATCCACACCATAAGTCACTCGAGACATGACCGACGAATGAAACCACACTGTCAAAAAAAGTACGCAATGCAAAAAGTGGTCAGCAAAATCAAGCAGTTGGAAATCGACACGTTGATGATAATTATTAATGAAAGTCTGACGCCAAAAGCTTATTTAAATATAGGCCGCTCGGACATGCGTATGAATAAAAGCTCAAACTTAATCGATACTAAACTTAGAATTGAGACGACCACATGCAGTACACTTAGCATTATAACCATAATCTAAGCTCCTGTACTCACACAAGTGTGCTGAAGTGGGGGCACACCTGAAAACTAATTAATGTCCAATGTAGCAACTAATTCTTCCATCTTGTCTATTTCATTCCAATGCATTTCCGTCCTAACACTTTTCTGTCTTCTTCTTGCTCATTCCGCTCGATCCATCCAGCCATTAGCGGTGCATCTAGCTGTCCGCCGACAGAACGGTGTGGATCACAGTTCGCAGAGTAAATAGAGCCGCAGTCAATTAGTGGGTCCCAGAAGGCGCTAGTACTGACCTACTGGCTCCAAGCCGTGCAAGGCCTGGCGCCAGCAGCACTGAGCACTGGGGCTTCGGATGCTTTTGGAAGTTCAAAGCCAATATTAGGCTATGCATATTTGCTATTCTCATGAAAATAAAGCTTTATGAAACTGGTTGAGTTTTAAGGCCCCAGAGAATAGTTTTATTTTTATATATATTTTTTATTTTTTTTATTTTTTTTATTCAAACAACAGCACACGGAATACTATTCCACAAGATGCATCCTAACTTAAATAGAATTATAGTGCAAGCGTGCAACAGTTGTACAAGTATGATCTAGAATATGCACATTAGGGTGGGGTGAAAAGATAAACATGCCCCATTTCAAACATTAATCACTGCTCTGTGTGCTAGTAAGAGGAGC
>JAQIWG010004702.1:0-15590 GCA_034695025.1 Chamaedrilus cognettii | reverse complement strand
ATAAAAAGAGATAGAGAACAATCCTTATTACATCAAGAGCAGACTATATAGTAAGTCTGGGCTCATTATTACATCAACAGTCTTAATGCCAAACTGTCAAGAAACAATGCGGTTTGAACAAATCATTCATATCAATGATGACGACTACTTCCTCTATTGAAATTTTTTAGTTTGGCATTGAAGCTGATAAGCGCAAAATAGCAGTAGTTGCAGTGGCAATTTATCACACGCCCGCTTCCCAGAAAACACTGATTCGGTGCGTGGTGAAAATGTTTTGCGATGTCATATATCAGCTCTATTAATTAACAAATCAAACTTAACTAAAACACACTTAGCAACAAAAGGCTCTGAAAGGCTTCGATCACACGACAATTCCACCTAGACATTAGTTTCCGAGAACTGGACAGTTTTAACGCACGGCCCCTTCACACACACAAACTTCATCTGATACAAATCCTCCTCGTCGGCTTTACTCAATTCTAATTGGTCCAGCACGGTCACGTGATCGGTGGCCGTCACGTGATGCTTAGGCCGCCGTGGCAGCAGGCCTACGATGCGACATTCATCCGTGGTATCACTTCCCATGGCTTTGGGATAATCAGAACCAAGAGCGTGGACCATTGTAACCGACGTATTTTGTCCGGAACGCACATCGTTTCGAGATACTCGTAGCTTCTTCGAGGCGATCATAAAAAGTGACGATTGGATGGTTATTTCGATGCAGCAGAGTACGCTGTAGATGGCGCACAGTGCTAGCGCCATGTTGAAAAATGTTGCGATGATGTTGAGCAGGATAGATGACGTCAGAGTGACGTCACGGCGCTGTGCAGCAGGAAACGACTCGTTTTCAAAAGCTGAAATACAAAAATTAAAACTAATGATGTATGTTAAGTAAGATAATCATTATTTAAATTTTACTGAGTTTGTCAAACGTCCTATACTCAGTGCTTTCAAGAACTATTTTGACAATTACTTTAAATCAGAAATAATTAGACGTTAAATGTATCTTCAATTCACACAACAGCAAAGAAGACAATGTAAAAAATAACACAAACAGAAAATAAGTAAATTAACTTCTAAAACATGCCATATTAAAAATTAATTAAATTAAATAACACACTCTACGTTGATGCGCATCCAAGCAGCACAGCAGCCAAGTAACAATTTTTATTTATTTACCAATAATATTGTCAGAGTTTGTTAACTGACAGTTAATTCTACCTGAAAACGAGCGCACAGGAGTAGGCACAAAGTTGCAGGGCACGATGGGCACACGCCACGCGCCAATACCCTGCTGTGGCGCAACGTCCGGCCCTGCGCTGGGGGGCTCGACCCCGCGGGGGGAACAGAAACTTGAGTTACCGTCACAACCGTGTGTGGTCTGAGCGTAGTCTTGTGTAACATCCCACGACAATCCTGATCGCTCTGCAGGACGTAGATTAGATATTCATAATATGATAACCATGGAGCTATAGCATAGAATAACCAATAGGAGCAACGAATAAAGAGCATGGAAAACAAAGCTGTGTTAAGTACTAACAACTAAAGCTGTTCAAAATCACATTCATCCTGATTTGTTTTAGGCTCATTTATTGATACATTACTTTATAAATTTCTTATATGTATATTACTTCAAAACATGAAACAGCTAGAAACAAGCCAGCAGTCGGCGCTTTTGTCTTCGTTCATCAATGCATTGTCTGTAGTTATTTAAACAAGTTATGCGGTGAGTTATTTTTACAAGTTATGCAATTGAGTCATGAAAAATGCAAGAAAAATAGAAGTGGTAAAAAGCAATCATGCAGCTGCATCATTGGTCGCTACCATACCATAGAATCCTAGTTTAATTTCCACATGCTGCGCTATGACTCAAAAAATCATCAATAGTGATTTTCGTAATTAAAATCAAAATATTCATTACATGCAATAGCACTCGCCTGAACTGCCTCCAATGTAGGTCACAAAAGCCTGAATCTGGGTCAGCTCATGCACCACCTGACGTTTGTACATATTCAAGAGCCTTTCTGTCACATCCCTCATTGCGTCTCCCAGTTCCCGATTAAACCACCCCTCCCTTTGCTTTCCCAACCAATCGTCTGCCTGCATGAACCCCCCCAGCCCGCTTCCATTGGTCATGTGACTCAATGCACCAATAGCCATCTCCGTGCCCTTTGACGTTCGCAGAAACACTGAGAGAAATCCGGCAAAAAATAAGCAGAAGAAGAAGAGTTTTGTAGTGAAACTAGCGCAGGAGAATCTTTTCCACAGACTCTGAATAACCTGCGTTACCCTGGTCACTCCAGAATTAACGTCACTCTGAATCGAATAGCATTCATGCACACCATTCATCCCATTTTCTCCAGTGGAATAAAACCTTGTAGCTACTAATGAACTGCTGTGGGGATTTATCTGAAATTCTCCCCTTCCGTCGAAATTTGTGACCGGAACAAGATGTCCGTTGGGTAAGGTTGAGATGGAAGCGTCACGACAGTCCCCACCATCAGATGAGTCATCGGTCATGCTGAAGTGAAGACCCAGGGTTCCGTCGAGACTTCTCGGATCCCCCTTGCCCGTCAGATACAACTGACTGTTGTCCGTGTACAATCCGTGTGCTTCCTGTGAGTTCTGGTACACATCATCCGCTGCAGAATAGTGGTTTTGCGGATGCAGATTTCGGGATGATTTACTGGAATCCCCGGTGGCCATTTGGTTTTCTTCAACCACGGGACTTCCAAAATTCAAAATTGAAGAGTTAGAGTTTTCTGTTATGATCACATGATTTTCCGATCGAGGAGAAAGTTCGCTGTAAATTCGAGAATTTTGTGTTGAATTTTGATTTGCGTGTAAAGCACCAAGCCACACATGGTTATTTGAGATTTCAAAATTTTCGGACGCCCAAAATTTTCCAATGCATTCCCGCGTCATCTGGCTGTTGGACCACAGAACCGAATAACCTTTGAAATAACCACGACCGTCAATGCTTGACATTCTACTCAGACTCGCATGCAGACGCGTTATTCGATAAAAAGTCAGGAGCACATCCAAGCAGCCAAGAATCGCATGGATAACATCCCAGCGAATACCAAGCTCCACATTTTCCCATGCAACAATGTTGTCCCGTTCCCGGTCTTTTCCAGAATGACTCAGATTAAACCCAATGAAGTGTGAAGCAGTTTCCTCGACACGTTTCCCTGCGAGGTCTCTCTTGGACCAGGATACATGCAAGCCTTGAGACACAGAAGTCTGCTGAGCCAGGTTTCGGTTGGCTGGTTTCTGCTCTCTAACTCTTTGCTGGCTTTGATTTGGCTGATTTGATTTCAATCGACTGGGTTGATTTGCATAGGGTTGATTTAGGTTCGGTTGATTGAGATGGGGTTGGTTTAGATTGGGTTGGTTACGATTGGGTTGGTTTAGTAGGGGCTGTTTTTGGCTGGGTTCTCTGAGGGTGTCGCGACTTGAGAAGTGTCTGTATGTGTCGAGGTGGTGGTAGGACGAGTGGCCGTAAGGCAGCATACGTGTGGTGTGACCGGCGCTGAGCTGGTGACAGTGGAAGGAATCCGAGCGAAAGGGATGGACTTGAAGCAACGGGGGGGCCATGGTGACATCAAAAATCTGGGCAAATCTGCGGCAAAAGGCATCAGCAGCGGTAACACAACCAGTCGAATGTATACTCTTTCAATAACAATATACAGTTTAACATTCACAAAAAGCATTTGCTTGTGCGCTATCTATGCAGGCGCACATGTTTAATTAGCAGAGGCCGACTATCAACACTATTCTATACCATTAAAAAAATACTAAACAAATTATTTAATATCAATATTAATATTTAATATTATTTAATATATCTATATATATATCTATATATCTTCATAAAAAGCGCTATATACAAAACAAAAATTAAAGTGCATTCACATATTTAATAATTTGTTTCCATTGGACACAATGCGTATTAGATGACATTTAAAAAATAGTTTCGTTCCTGATATTGATATTGCATGGTTTATATTGCACTATCTAATATTAGGATCTGAATCAGATTTTGATTTAGAATACTTAACAAAATAAAGCTCAGTTTTTAACAATAAAAATTGTTGAATAAAAAGAGCATTAGACCTACCGGTAAGCATGCACCATGACGCCAACTACTGACTTTCTGTAGCAAGACAACCAGTATATCACAGAGCCGTTAGGCTGCAGTTAGCTGATTTAATCTTTGCACAACCATTTCTAAATATCAGCAAGAATAAAACGCGTTCGCTCTGCATAAGTAAAAACTGTTCAAACCTTTCCCAAAAGCTTCGCTTCCAAGTTAGAACCTCCGCTATCTCGGGAACGTCGAGAAACCGTGCAAATCCCAGAGCCTCCTCCACAACCTCCCCCTTATTAAACGTCCCATTTAACGCCCCGATTTGAAGGCCGTCGGCGTCAACACCATGCCAACCCTGCGAGGCATTGAACAGTTCCCTTGCGTGGACCAGCCAATCGTTTTGCAGGACACGTTCGGCCAATCGGAGATGAGTTCTCATACGCGCGCTCAATCCTTCTTCCATTTTATTTTTATACTCGGCCGTGCTTCTTCTAATGGCGCTTCTATACTGTTCAAGAATTTTCCCCCACCAGTCATGGTAAATATCGCTGTAAATTTCTGCTGCCTCGCCGAAATGTTTCGTAATAGTTTCCCTGGTCGCCGATTGGCTAATGGGTTCTGTGACGTCATCGGCAAGAATTGCGCCGAGTTGTTCCGTGTAACTATCGCACGCGTCCCGCATGGAACTGATGACGTCACGATGTCGCAATATTTCCGTAATCCAATGGTTTTCCTCCGAATTGATCAGTTTCACAAACTGGCGGAAAGGCAGCAAAGCGTCAATCATCCACTTACTGCTGAAAAGACTTTCTTCTGAGTACGTCAAGCCATCGGTCCTTTCCGGATTAACACTGTCAAACTTGTGCGTTGAACTGTTGCTGAATTTAAATGCTACACTGCCCCCTGCAAAATTGGTCTTTGCAGGCGCTGCATTGATAGAATGAGATTCTTCAAACCGCGATCGCGCAAAGTCAATGCTGCTGAAGAGCGACGATTTCTCCAAAGTTGTGACATCATCGTGCGCTTTTCCACTGAGCGACGAGTCGAGGTAGATCCGCACCAGAGTTGAGGACATTGTAAAAGTGAACGTGGCGAAATAAACAATCTTCACCGCGACAAACGCCCCCATCAGTCCACGCCAAACCAAGGCTTTGCGACAGCTAAACATTTGGCAGCGCTTTTTCACCGGATATTCAGGAGAATTCCGTGTAATCCCATTCTGCGGAATACTTGTCAATAGTTTTGGCGTGCTTGATGGATGATTAAGCTCACGATATGAATGAGAGGCCAGCACGACAAGGAAAGCCAAAAAAGTTACACAGAAGGCCATCAGGGGAATCATCCAAGAAATGCTATGAAATCTCTCGTCCTCTCTATGTTTCCCCACAACGATGTCACCGGCTTGAAGCTCCCCTTTTTCCAATTCCCCTTCACCTTCCGCGTCATCTAAATCCGCCGCCAGCACCAGTCCGGTGAGAAAAACCCGATGCTGATGTTTGGCGTCGTCTAGCGTGACGTCGAAAGATTTATCGGTGGGGGCGGTGCCCGCACCGCCCCCCCCCCAGTGGGGGACGTGGAAGGTGAGATTGAAGCGGGGGGGGCAGACGATGAGGGTGTCGTAGCGCGCTACCTCCTCCCCCTCCTGACGGTCGAGCACGGTGACGGAGAGGTAGCCGGGGCATGACGTCATGCGACCTGAGGGCACAGCAAGCTTTCACGGTGGCGGAGGTGGTTTGAGCGTTCAAGGGTCAAGTGTAGTAAGGCTCTCGTTCAACGATGCATTTTTGTTATGCAGATTTGCATGCATGAAAGCTGATAACTAAAGTATAAGCGTTAACGTGACGTCAGTTTCATTGCCTGCTGCCCCGCGCGTCGGCTCGCAGCGGTAGGCTGCAGGCAGTTGCATTGTGACGTTAGCTCGCTGTTTGTATTTTAAATACAAACTTTTCATGAATGCAAATCTGTATGCAAAAAATGCGCCGTGGAACGCGAGTCTAAGAATGTAGTCTAAGGCATGAATTTAACTCGAATTAATGAATGATATTGTGCAAGCATAAAAAAAGACCAGCGGCCAAATGACGTCCATTAAGCAGTGACGCCTTCGTTGCTTGTATGTTTTTCCGTCCATGCATGAAATCACAGCTTTCATGGTACGTTGCATTGGCTCTAACAAAGAACATCACAGATAGGTTTAGTGCCGAATTTACATATAATACTATATTACGGATAGGTTCTCTGCCCTTTCTCCCAGCCTTCATAAACTATATGAACAAAGCCTATGACAAACACAACGCGCAGCCTCAAGGCGACAGACACAAACAGTTCACCAACCAGCAATGCTTATCTCCCAGTTCCTCAGATCTGCTCCGAGCTGAAGCCTCACTTGGAGGGTGTGATCGGTGAGCAGCGTGGGGGGCTTGTCGGCGAACCACCAGCGCAGCACGGAGGCATTGGCTGCACACACCGACGACGACAGTAGGTGCAGCGAGGGTAAAGAATGCCCAAAAATGATGGCGTGCTACAAGCCAGTATGCCTGAAGTACATTGGCATGCATACATGCAAGCCTGTTATGCCAAAAACGCTGGCTAGATGCCAACTCTACATTTGATGTAAAAGAGCGCGCGCATCGCTGAGCGTCTAAGTTGACTATGATGCCTATCAACTATGAAGGTCTATGCAGCTTTTAAGAACCAAGCAGTTGCACTACGCCTGTTTTGGAAGAAGCAGGTGTAACGCTACGCATGTTTATCAGGGCTACTCTTTACCTTGGGCTCAGCTATTCTGAGCATTAAAGTCATCTAAAGACGACTGCATAAATACGGCACAGCAGCTTGACGAAAAGTCCAGATAGACACATGTACAATGAAGCGAAATGGAATACAGCACACAAAACTGTTGCAAATGAATTATCACCTCATTGGTTTTGTTGCATTTTATTGCATGATGTAATGTAATGTAGCCTGTAGGCCTAGGGTTATTGTTACTTAAACATCGACTACATATGTAATTAATACCTCATTGGTTTTGCTGCATTTTAATGAAGAAAAATGACGAAAAAGCTTCAAAACAGCGCCATGCCAGACAGACTCGTCGAGACTCGCTGCGTGTCGAGGAAGAGGCTGGAGTGGATGCTTTGCTAAGGAAAGTCACATAGTCGCAAAGTCGCAGTCGCAAAAGTGCATTTTAACTAAAATATCCGACTAGGAGTTAACAGTGAACTGAAAGTCAATCACCATCATAGCATCGATTCAAATAAAAAGATCTAAAATTAATCAAACACTGCGCGAAGGAAGCGAAGCGAGAGGTTGGCATCAAAGTACTGAAAAACTGTTATAGTCCACCCTTACTCACCATACAGCTATAGAGGTACCAAACTAGATAAATTGACCTACTGTATTTAGTAAGTTGAATCAAAAATGCAATACAGGTATAGGTAGTGCGGATAAAAGCGTATGCAAAAAAACGAATTAACAGTGAAACTTTAGGCAATGGTTTCAAAGTTGCACACATGAGCAAGTAGTGCTAGTAGCCTAGCTAAGCCACAAACCAGGAATGGATAGTTTGACATGAGGCGGACTCTCCAGTGACTTGACCATGTACTCGTACGGACTTCCTTCGGTTTGCGTCACTACACTGACGCCCCGCCCCCCGTAGTCTGCCTCCCCACGCAGGGGCCGGAAGCGCGTCACGTTCTTCCCGCACCTGTTCCCCTCCACCCAGGTAGATGTGCTGTATCCGAACGGCTCGCTGAACTGGGTGGAGAGCACAAAGACATTATTCGCGATTCCGTGCGGAACCGGAGCGATATTACTCCAGCGGATACCGGAAGCAAATCGCGTGTTGTCATCATTGATCGGATACACGCTGTGATTCCAGCGGTTGGAAATCCCCGACGGATTTTCTGCGTCGGAATTTCCACCCGACGATGGTGGGAAATCCGCCACCCTTCCGGAAAGAATCAGATCGTCGCCTCCCGACATTCCGCTGCTGTGCTCCGCGGTCACAAAGCGGAACTGGAAGCGTCCTTCCTCACCGTCGGTAGAAGTGGAAGAATGAACGGTGGTGGAGACGCGCGGGGTTTCAAAGTCAAGCCCTGGCACGGTGACATAGAACCAGAGCTGGTAGAGGGACGCGGGGCGGCGGCGGCGGAGGTGACAGCGGAACGAGTGCGCGGGGTCGTGAAATATCGGCTGGAGGGTGTAGCGGTACGCGTCACCTGGGGTAACGGAAACAGCGCCATTCACGCTGAGTAACGCTACTTGTATGTTATAGAAATTATAGTATCGCTACATCGTTGTTTTTCTAACCTGAAGTGTGATGGGACCCATCATAGTTGTTTGTGAAAATTGTGAACAGCTTAATTTTTTACTTGCATGTATTTTATCATGAGCATTGAGCATATTGCTTATTTTTGCAGTTCTGTGTATCTGTGGGATGTTCCTGTATTTAGTACACCACTGGCTTCATGGCAAACAAAGATCACTGATAAATTAAAGCAGACTTCAGTTCATTAAATTAACTCTGAAAATAAATAGCAGCATACAAAATAAAATTAACATAGACATATAGGGAATCAAATTGATCTTTCTCAGCTAGCTGCTAATTAAAACAGCAGATTTTGCTCATTTAGCATTGAGGTCTATATGCTGGGTTAGAGACCGACGCACTCATGGCGCACTCAACGGGCGCAGTCCTGCACTCGTCCGCGCGCGACACTCTGCAGTCACGCAGCGAGTGACAGTCCACCAGGCAGTACTGACGGCGGAACACGTCTGACACACAGACACACGCACACCAACCATTCAGCTCTTTATAACAGAGATCTACTATATCTTACCTTGAGCGGAAATATCTGCTTAAATCCCCAAAACTTGAAACTGTTATTTGTGCAAATCGATACCGTACATAGGTCAGTAGGTTAATAAAAACAATTATTCAGGCAGGTATTCTATTCAAACATACTATATAGATACGATGAATAAGGGAAATTTTTGTAATAAAAACGATCTAGCCATATATATTGGGACGAGATGCCCAGAATCTAGGGATATAGTCGACACCCAGCTGCGTGGCCCATTTCCTACTGGACGCTTGGAAATTTTTTCCAAAAAAACAATGTAGAGATATTTTTGTGCAAGATACCCAGAATCTAGGGATAAAGTTGCCACGCACCTGCAACGAGGCACTGTTGTGAGCTAAGACACTGTTGACAGCGCGCCGCCGCAGCCTTGCAGCGCTCGGGGGGGAAGGCTATGGGTCGCACTGCACTGGGGGTCAGGTTGAACAACTGGCGCAAGAGGTCACTGCGGTCCGAGCAAACGATGCTGTTGGCGGCAGGCTTGAGCGGGTCAGGAAAACTGCCCTGTGACACAATCGCTGCGCACTTTGGCTTAATTAAACAAAAAAGTGTCGCTAGCTGCTAACCCCCTGCCAGATAATAATTTATTCGGTTAGCGTCAGGGAGGGCATCTGGCCGTACAAACTCAGCAGCTCCAGCAGTCCTCATCAGGGCGCAAACCTCTAAAACTGTGTGAAAACATGGACATTGGCAGATTAGACGACAAAATAGGAGGTTAGCTAGTTAGTGCAGTAAAAACATTTTACATAAGAATAATGGTGCTCAGTTTAGAGTCTCTTTGAGCATTCAGGGACGTCATCAGGCACATGCTTAGAAACATTTTCAACAAAATAGAATCATTTATTTCTCTACAACAAAGCCAAGCACAAAGCTAACTTGAAAGAGTCAAAAAGAGATGCCAGCAAAAAAGACAAGATCAAATCAGCTAAAGTTATAGAATCAGCCAAAGAGACGTTGATCCACACAGGAGGCTGAGTCTATGACAAATTGCTTCAAAGTAATCACAAAGTTCAAAGCAAGATTGATGAAAATTATGACAAAATTCCTCAAAAATCCAACAAAAAAGTGATAAAATCTTCCCCCAGCCTACCATAGGGCGACAGGGCTCGTTGAGGGTGTGTTGGAGGTACCGTTCCCCCCCCAGGACCCCCTCCGGACAACCCCCCCGCTCAAAATCATCGGCAGAGCACCAGTCCATCCAGGCCTGTGTGGCGCGGTCACGTGATATCTCGAGGGTCAAGCTGTAGTAGTCGGGGATGGGGTGTCTGCAACAAAACAATTTAAAGTCTGTTTCATAGTCTGAAGCCATCATCTGCAGTTATCACATACCAAAATAAAATAATTTAGAGTCCGTTTCCGAGCCTGAAGTTGTCACCTGCAGTGCTGTTCGAGCAGTTCCTTGAACTGATCCTTCTCCTCGACACTGTTCGGGTTGCCAAGCATGAACTCGTTATCACTGCTGTGGTCGACGTCCTCGTACACCGGGATCACACTCACGTCACGCAGACCTGCAGTCATCACACACACAAAGGGTGATTTCAAGTCCAGGGTGTTGGAGTTGAGTTGAAGGTACGGGCCAACTCGTGCTCAATCTGAACGCCTCAACCCGTTGCTCAGGTTATAGCGCCGCCCTAACACCGCGCTAGCACCGCGCTAGCACCGTGATAGCACCGCGCTAGCACCGTGATAGCACCGTGATAGCACGCTGCTAACGCGCCAAATGACAATTCTTAGAATGCTCGTTACAATTTAAAACACTTTCTATGAAACGATATAAAACACATTAAAAGCAAGTTAGTACTTCCTTCATATAAATTCAACGTTCAGTGTTTCATATCATTCAATCGACAAATCACAGATCACCAACTATACGAAATACAAAAATGACACGATAGTAGCAGTTTAGAATTTTATTTTCTCGCAATTTAAATAAATAAAAATTATATCGGACAATGAAACAATCAAAACTGGACACACAAAATCATCAGTTTGCCGTTATGCACCGATGTTGACGCGGATGCCGGACGTTCGGTACCAGAAGAAGTCGGTCAGCTGCTTGTAGTCCGTCACGTAGTACGTCGTCTCCAGTTTCTTCGTCGCCTGCAGGTTCTCGAGGAACACGTTCGGAGATCCCTCAGCGCGCACTTCTGTCGACGATGAAAAATAAACCGTTGCGGTGGCAGTTGAAAAATAAAAATAAATGCACTTCGTACAACGTGTGTTTTATATATTGAATTGATGTTTTTTATTTCTGCTTGTGCTCGAAGCATGCATACAAATGTTAAACAAAACTACACAGGCCTACACGCATACAAATCTTAAATAAAACACAAAGGCCCAGTAGCAATGAGGGAGAGAAGGCTTGAAGTCTGTCATGCATACAAATCTAAAACAATACTACATACATATCTCAAACACACATGAAAATCCAAAAGAAAAATTATATTCATGCAAACAAATCTGAAATAAAACTACATACATACACACAAGTATTTTTCTATAAGGTCGTTTCAAACGGCTAGATTCGCAACAACCTACAGTGGCCCAGTAACAAATGTACTGTCCCCCCTGGAGATTTAGTCACAACTCATCTTAACAAGAAGAAGCTCCGTTTGACACGACAAGGGAAGGGAGAGAAGGCTTGAAGTCTGAGCGAGGGCGAGGGGGGGGTGGATGGGGAGGCCAGGGGGGTTGAAGAGGAATTAGACACTAGACTAGGGGTGATTGGAATCACAATGAGACATCAGATGTCAACGACTCAGCTCCGAGCCAGGCCCGTGGTGGACAGTGACAGCGAGGCCTGATCTCGGGAACACTGGAGAGCGCTGGGTATTGGATATCCTTTCTGTCACGAGCATCTTTGCTTAAATTTGTCCAGAGGCCAAGAACTGGGTTTGAAATTAAGGGTTGCAAGGCAATGATAACAATTCGTCCAAACGGGGGAAGGGAGGGGGGGGAAGGGGCTTCAGGGTAGACGTTTTACGGAGTAAACAGATTTTGCGGATATCAATTAGTCTTTGTAAATAGTTCGTTATTTTGTATTAAATAAAGGCAGTAATGTTTCCCGCACCTACGATTCAAGCAAACGATGTTTTTCCATCTCCGTTTGCATGACATATTCTTGGTGCGTTAAAAGTGCAATGTACATACATACGAACAATGTATTTTTTGGCTTGATCATCGAATACACAGAATGGATCGTATGCCAGTGTCAACGGCCGTCACAGAATGTCTCTCTCTAGCTCTAGAGCTTATTGCTTCATGTATGTTCACATGCATGCATACTGCACTTGTACGCATCAAAAAATATGTCATGCAAAGAAAGATTTAAAAAGCCTCGTTTGCTTGAACCCCGCTTGCAGATGGAGAAAAAGTGCAGCAGGCTGTAAAATTTATACCTCCGTCTGATATTTATATCATTGCTGCTCTTGAAACAATGTAGATAATACGCCAGAACAAAACAATCAAATAAAAATTCACACAGCGGGGGTTGCGAGGCGAATAAAGGGAAGCTCCGAGTTGCCTTTTAAAAATCTTAACATTTCTCGCAACATCAATTTTGACTTTTCTTGTGAAATGTTAATTATTTTACAAATAAAATTCCTCAATCCAGGGATCGAGATACGACTAAGCCCCAGCGAATGACCAGTCGACTATTTCTCGCGGACAGCTCTGACGGGCAACTTTAATCAAAGAGTCCAGAAGTCGAGAGGATCCTACAGCGACATCACTCGCCCAGTGACGCGTTAACAAGGAAGGATCAGCGGACACAATGCCGCGGTAATACAGGCGCACGCAGCACGGGTGAAGGGCTGCTGTATACAGGAGGACCGTGAAAAAATGTCCAAAGCAACGAGGTGTTTTCTTTCGTTTTATTATTTTTAAAAATTCATTAACGAACACAGCCGATATAACCATATCAAGGAATAAAATAAAATAGCTCAATTTACGCAAGGCTCACTTAGGACTAGTCCACTATAGGGTAATAGTTCGCGCCCACAAGGCTTCTCTCTATACATGTGTCGCATTCAATTTTACTTTCTCACAATTATCCTTAATGACGAATCAATTCAAGATGAGCAAAACTTAGTAAATATCGTTCAAATTGCTTTTACAACAGCGCAGTAGAGAAGACACCGTAAATGATTAACTAAATCACTAAGTAATCAAATGATTACGAGACAAAATTCATACTTTTGCGTCGCTTGCTGTACTGGAGCGGATCTCGAGACGACGCTGCTGCTGCTGGTGAAACAACATCGAAACGTACAAAAAACACTTTAACACTATGCAATCCCCCTTTACCACACAATATCGCACGTTGAGCCAGTTCGTTAACTGTGCAGGTCGATTTAGCGCAAAAAGCCTCGCGTGTCAGTGGCGTTCAACGTTTGTAAATGTAAGGGTGGACAATTTTTGAACCTCCTCCAGGATGGCAGCACATTTCTAGCTACCAACTTCTCTAGCTCAGCTATCAGCTGCAAAGCCTTTTGAAGTGAATATCTTAAAAGCTACATTAACCTCAAACGCAAGGCGTAGAATAATTGCTAATATTAGAGTCAAGGTACAATATAAAGGTAGACTACAATTTAAATACAGCCCGCATCCACCTACTTGAGAAGAAATCCGCAAGGGTCTCGTTGGCAGCTGCTAGAAGGGGATGGGCCGCATCTGAAACACAAATGATTTTCATTCTTGTGACTTATTAATAAATAAAAAAATCTGTACTCGTGACACAATATCACTAATTCAATCGAGCGGCGCGTAGAAAGTGAATCTTACCATGAATCGTCAGCGCCGAGCATGGCGATACAAATTCGGCTCTACTAGTTTTATTTTTGCAACCAATTTGTACTAAATTTCTTGGTCAATTCATTAAATTTTGTATCGTTGAACGGGCTTCCAATTTTAAATGTGACGATTTCAATGCCAAGCTCAGTTATCAGATTTATTGTTTTGATGTGCACTCCTATTATAATTACAATCGTATTGCATCATATATAATGTTTGGTTTGGGTCGCATACTCGTAGCATCAGCAAATAATGCAAAATTCATCCAAAACTTGCGACTCACGTATACAGTGGCGCTGACGCGACTGGACGGGATACGTGGGTCCGGCGCACCGCCTGCTATTGACTGTTTGCGACGTCACCGCTCGATCATTGGACTGTGACGTCATAGCAGAACCTCCCACCACGTACTCTAGCGGTCCGTCCGTGGCGAACTCCTCCCGATTTGAGCCGTATTGTCTAGAGTCTGTGGGTATTGGACAGGACAAGGCATCTTTTACAGAAAACAACATTTTTATACATTTTTTACTCCCTTACTTCCTCCCCTCCGTACTCCCATTTTCAATAAATTTTGGATAAGACTGCACATGCACGATTCATGATGATAAAATGTTGACTGTATTTCTCTATTGATGACTAATTTTCTCTTTACGTGCCTAACTTGCGAGCGGCGGAGGGGGGGGGGGCCGGGGGGGGGAAGATTGCAGATGGAAGATTCTCAGACTATTCTTTAACAGAGCTTATTCTTCTTTATGCATCTCTGCCATTGCTAGAACTGACCATGAAGGAATTTATTTAAGTTCTTTAATTGGCTTATTTTTTAACACAGCCGAGTAATTATAACACAATCTCCTTATTCCTTGAGATATTTCTACTTAAGGCCGCAATATATTACAGGATCTTGGGATATTCTTGCTATTAATGCTAGCTAGGGATGTTTTTTGCAGAGATACCCAGAATCTAGAGAAAGTTCAATTGATTTCAGTGTTGCTTGTTCCTACCGATGAAGTGGACTCGGCTCGTGTTTCCTTGTTTCCAATGATCCGTGACGACACGCCGTGGCCGGTGAACCGCATCCTCGCTTATCACATACACATCGTCTGTAGACAAAAATTATGACAGGAAATATAGAATTCTGCTAGACATTAGCGCAGTGTTTTAGAGCCAGTAGTGCTACTGCTGCATACACTTGAGACAAGCACAATGTCTAGCATAAATGCCTCAAATTATATTTTAAGGAAAAAGTAAACATGATATCGAACAGGATAAAAACCGAACGTTAAACTATTAACAAATACAACCAACTATTGGACCTAGCTGCATTGACACACAAACAGAATCTCTATTCGAATATTCCTTGGTATATGTCAATGAGTATAGCATGCATGCTAAGTAGCACCTATACGCTAGTGTTCAAATTAGCTGGGCTGGCGGCAGTGCAGTGTGAACGCCACCTTTAAAATATATTGGTAAAACCTAACGCAGTGGAAACCACAAAGTCCACACGAAAGAATTTGGACTACGATCGACTGTCGATAGTAGTCCAAATTCTTTCGCCTACACCCAAGCAACACTCGGAATGTTCTCGAAGCGAGTCTCCCGTATGCCAGAGTCCATCAGGTCCGCTGAATAATGCAGAGTTTCACGGAAGCGCCCAGGATCGAGTAGTGCTCTCTCGATGTTTTGAGCATTCCGATTTGGAATGTCTTCTTGACGACAGACGGCCGCTAAGCACGTTGGTTGGCTTATTGACGAGGCGCAGTGACGTTGCAATGAGAAAGGACGAGTTTGGATGAGAAAGGGATGGGGGGGGGGGGGGGGGGGTGGGGGATGAGGAAAGGGGGGGCGGC
>JAQIWG010004701.1:0-15592 GCA_034695025.1 Chamaedrilus cognettii | reverse complement strand
GGACTCATCCATGGACTCATCCATGGACTCATCCATGGACTCATCCATGGACTCATCCATGGACTCATCCATGGACTTATGGCCACATTCACTAAACAGTCGTCAAACCCAGAGGCTCATTATGACACCTGTTCGCTTTTACACCAAATCCGCTTTCTGTATGTAGTCTGCTGCACTTCTCCCGCACCTACGATTCAAGCAAATGATGTTTTCCCATCTCCGTTTGCATGATATATTTTTGGTGCGTTAAAAGTGCAATATACATACATACGTATACATACGTACGTACCTATAATCTTGGAAATTTGCATTTTAACTGCTGACATATTTATGCAACCACACCACATGCATAATTTTATTGTAGGCCTACGTAGTAATCTGTTCTCACGTGCCTCCATTATTTTGGACGATAAACATGAAAGCTGGATGAAAAATCGTGAAATGTTTAGATTCACGTCAATTATAAGCTTGCTTGTATGGACAAAATGCCTACTGTTTCCATGATCGATCAAAGAGCAGCCTATCTGTAGAATGTGCCCTTGTTGCGTTGAACATTTCGACAGCACGTTATCAAGCTATTAGAAGTGATAAATTTAAGAAAAGTTTGGTGTACTTGGACGCATACGTGCATTCAATTTTTCAATGAGTGCCCTAGTGAAGATATAAGTGGAAGGTGTCACGAGAACCGCTCACTGCACTCGGTCTGCCGACAAACCCTCAGTGCATTCTTGGACGGAAACTGCTCAATCCGAGCCTCAATGAGTCCTCAATTAGGCTACCTCGTGTCATTATTTTAGTTTCACGCAGGCCTAATGGTTATCACGTTTAGCTTATGCATGAGATCGTGACCTCGCACTGCTCTCTGAAACAGCGGATAATGAAGCGATAATAATATAGCGGAGTTCCTCCAGTATACAATTATTTTTACGCCATTTAGGAGACAGTTATATTGTAGGCCTATACATGGAGCGGCAGGTGCTGCCTCATGTTTTGACCAGCACCAGCATCCTATATAGGCAGTGCCTGGCGCATTATTTAATAAGGGATTTCACGTGCATGGGTAATTCATGGTATGAATTTTGAAAGAAAAAGTATGTATTGTAAACATCCCGCTTGAACTACTGCATACGACGATTATTGACATGTCCCAGCTATATGATCAAGTCAGATCGTAGTCCCTGGCAACAGCAGACGGTCAATGTTTTAAAATTAGTCGAGCAACCTGCTGCGAGCGTTATCTGAGTCCCGCAGGCCCGCTCGGTTTAATTAACCGTCAGTTTCACGACCCGCAGCAGCAGCAGGCGCTTCCTTCGGCACGTTCGCATCATCCTGATGAGGCTTCTCCTGTTCTTGCCAGATAGCAGTTGTAGCGAGATAAATCAGGCTTTGAAACGGGCGTTGAATCATCAAATTAAGTTTAAATCCAGTTAGATCAGTGTTCACGAAGGGCGCGCAATTGTGTGCCATATAACCGAGGAAGATCACGCCGCCTGAGTAAGTACACATATGTAGCTGAACTTAGTGGTAACCACAGGCCTTTAAATTGACCACGTATAGTAACACTTATTCGAAGAATTTCTGTTTATACGCGATTCTACTTGCGTATAGGCCTGCCTTGTGCAGAAATTTGCATGCATGAACAATGCATTGTACAAGTCGCAGTGCTCAAATAAACAGGGCCCGGTCCGCCGTATTTAAGACATACGGCGGAGTATTTATTTGAGCACTGCGTCCCGATACCATGCACCCGAAGCATCCAAATTAGCCCGTACTAGGCTGTAGTTTAGTAGCGTAGCTATACAATACAGCATTATACAATACAGCATTATACAATACAGCATTATACAATACAGCATTATACAATACAGCATTATACAATACAGGCCTACAGACGCTTGTAGTACGCCCGTAGACGCTTCAAAATTACGGATCGTGGAAGAGTCTACAGCAGGTAGGCGTGCTGCGGATGTGTCGCCGTTTAATTAAAGATGCGTCCCGAGCTGACAGGCGGCCATCGGTGGCCGCCGTTTGTTAGTACGACGGACTAACGCTAATTATCACCTGCCCAACATACGCCACGCACACACCAGCAAGCTCTGCACATGTGCAATGTTGCACATGTGCAATGTTGCACACGTACAATGTTGCACAAGTGCAATGTTGTACATGTGCGTTGGCTATGTGTACGTTCCCACAATAGGCGTCAGATAGCCACTAGCTGTTACAGCCAACAACTTAATGAAAAGCATCGAGTAATTTAAATATTGTATCCTTTCTTCACGTGATTCTCAAAGAATGCTCCTCACCGAATGAATGAATTTATTTTTAGAATTGACATTTTTACTTATTTTACGGAGGGGACTATAATGGATATTTGGCTTCTAAATAGTATCGCGGCATCACTGCTATTAATTCGCAGCACACTGAACGAGCTGACTTACTCGACACCTGTGATCTTATAGATTGTTCAAAATTAGTTTCTGACTGAAATAGAGCTTATAGAGCCAATTGAACATGAGAACATGCGCTATCTTACGCCATTTTGGCAACCTTCACCGGAATTTATCGTTCGACTTAGCGGCTGCACTCCACTGCAGGTCATGATAGTGCGCAGCAGTGATGTCACCGTGCACTGCTCGGGATATATCATAACATTTAGGGATATTTGAGTGATTTTATGGATCTCATTTTCAACATAATCCCCGTATATCTGGGAACATTTTTATACAAGGCTCATTTTATACTGGAAGATTGGGAAATTTTTTATACAAAAATGCAATCTAGGGATATTTTTGCCGAGATACCCAGAATATAGGGATATTCCGTTTTGGTCCGATGGTATCACTCGTGCCGAGGCCTGCGACTGCGAAAACGATGAAGCCGGTGACACGGATAAAGCCATCTCAAGTCATCCCTTCCAGTGGTCCCATGGGACCGACAATCGTGCCGAATGATCTCCCGGCAGGGAGCAGAAATGGGGTTCACCGCTTTCTTCCGTTGCAATATATACACGGAGTGCACAAAAGTCATCTAGCAGCGCGTGCTCTCAGGGAAGCGTCGTATCGTCTGCATATGCTAGCGCCGCAGGGCTGCTCTCTCAGCAGCTGCTGCGAAAGTTGCGTGATGATCCTTGCTCTCGTCAATGTATGCGACGCTAGTCTACGAGTAGATATGTAATAGATGGGCCCTTTCATAATCTGCGCTGATACCCTATCTATGTAGGAAAATGTTTATTGAACGATTCAGCGCATTGCGTGCGGCATCTCGAAGATCTAGAATCTAAAAGCTCGCGTCCATGGACACAGCCGCAAGGGAGCGAACCGCATAACGGCACAATCATGGCGCCATATGAGAGCGCTATGACCTACGAGCGTCACGCCGTCAAAGGTTGCGTTACTGTATACAGTCCCACGGGAGCTGCAATAGACCTACTCTAGTGCTGGGTGAGTCGCGACGCATTATAGTCTATACTATAGCTATAGTCGCACCCAGAGATCATCGCGCGATAAATTAGAATTTATAGTTCGGAGCCTAGGATCTATGATTGGATCTAAGTTGGGATCAAGCGAAAAGAAAGCAAAAAGCACAGCCAACGCGATAATGTCAAAACTAAATTCCGCACAAATCCGTGCGATAGCCTATCTTCAATATTGATGGCCTCACTGACAGTAATAGCAAAACAATTTTTAGGGTGCTGAAGTTCTGCTAAGTCAATATTAGAAGAGGGGAGCAAAGTCAGTCTGATAAAAACATATTTCACTTTTGTTTTAGAAAAACCATCTTACGTTGCTAATGAAAATTACGGGCCTCCTCCTCATAAATAATGGGGGCTCCGTGGAGGGCGGGGAGACTTGAGCCCCTTGCTTCGTGCATGACTCGGCCATGGATGGCCGGCGGGAATGCTAGGGGGACGCCCCCAAGGAAGGGGGGGGATGGGCAGGGAGAGGTGATCCGCCGTGCGGATGATTCGATGAGCTCGGCCACAGCGGAGCGGGACCATGCAGGGGCCTCGAGCGCGCCCTGGTGCCCAGTGTATCATAATGGCACGAGGCAATCGCCAGTGGCCCGTGATGTGCTTATCAATGTCGCGCCGCTTGAGCGAGATTTCTGTCCGTATCATCGGGCGCGTTCGTTAGTGGATCAGGGGGGGAGGTGGGGAGGCAGGGGGGGGGGGTGGGGGGGCAGGGGGAGGTGTAGAGGAGAGTGGAATATCATTCGCACTGTAGCCTACACCGTATTTCAAAAAACACGAGCAGTTTGAACAATGCTGCGCAGATTCCAAGCAGGTCATGTACTGCGTTTGATACAAGATCATTAGGGCATATTTCTAGGAATTTAGCAATAGGGGGGCTTTAAAATCGTGCGCATTTTTTTTCACGAAGACAATCTGATCTACCCCCGCATCGAAAGCAAATACATTTCTCCGTTAATTGTTGACCCGCAATATGGTGTGACGGCTGAAAAGATTTTTGCAACTGTGGAATGAACCAATGCAAAATAAATAGCTAGCATTGTGTATTATAATTATTATTAGCAATTCACTTCATGAACCAAAATGATCTAATGTATAGGCATCATTAGACTTTAGCAGTGGCTGACAATAATAGCAAATCGATTCTAGAATTTGATACCAGTTCTTCTTTTGAACGATACGCCAAAACCATCTAAACACGTTCGAGTTGGGCTGCAAAAAGTGATTAACCGCGTTGTAAAAACACATTGTTTTCTCTGGTTTATGATCCTGATAAAACATTCGTCACGACTATTATACGCAATAAATTCATTAATTGATGCATTAGTTCCATTTGGCTGATTAAAATGGCCGCTTCCGGATGACATTTGAAGCAATGAATTATTAATTACAATTATGTAAATAATTCAATAAAGGCCAAATACCGGTATAAATAATGGGTATAAATAACCGGTATAATAATTTATCAAGTCCTACAATGTGTGCTGCATTATTCATCACGAACGGTCACGTTATGTTATTTTGCTCCGTCTCGTAGAAACAAAACCGCGCGCGTTATTGTCACCGGAAGTGAATTAATCAATGCGCCTTTTATAGGTACGCGCGATAATTTAAAAACAGCGACGAGCAGCCATAATCGGCATCAATTATTATCGCCAGCTGAGCTGTTTATCACGCCCCGCACAAAGAGAGACCGTCACAAGAATTTCTTCAAAGCGGCGTATTATCATCCGGCGGCCCGATGCGGGCTCCGTCGACGCTGATCTACTAACTGGCGAGCCATTAGCACGTGCGCTTTGAAGATGAAATTAATAATGCAGTGAGACCGAGCCGCGTGTGACGTTAGCGGGTTCGATTTCTCGTGAAACTCAGCGCTAAGCAGCAGGGTGTCATCCGCGCGCTTTGATACTTATAATGTAGTAGCTAATATACACGTAGAACGGTGCAGCTGCAGTACTCTGCTGCGTGTTGAGAACGTGAGACTAATGTCTTGATATCGATTTTTTTTCGAGCCGATATAATTATCAACCACTCAAAATGTATATAGGCCACAAGAACAAACGGCTAAGAATCAAAACGGGTAAGGACCAAGAGTCTTTTCTAGACGGAAGTCACTACACTCATCGCTATATATAATGAGACAATCCTCACAAAGCTCAATTTAAGATTTGATGAAAACTATGCTGCAAAACAGCGCCCTACGTTGGTTTGAGAACATTCCGCGTTAGACTTCCGAGTTTTATCATTATTGATGCTACATCAGATCACTGGATCACCGGACTGGATGATGATGCATCGTTTCCGTTATCGAATAATTGCCGTAAAACTACTGCCGCATGATGTTAGATTCCGCTGCGTTTCAGACAAAAAATCTTTAGAGGGTAGCCTGCTGTTTGCCCACATGTTAGTACACGCGCGTTCGCAATAGTTTTAATGAATAATTTCGGATTCGAGAGGAATGATTTGGAGGTTATACATCTGAATAAGCAATAGCTCATATCAAAAATTACGGAGGTTTTCTGGAGGCCATTTCAACACATGTAGGCCAGATTACAAAAAATTTACGCTTTGAGGGAAAAGCTACATGTACGCCGTCTGTAGAATTTAGCTATAAGTAGATGAAATTGTGTCTCAGTGCGTTATATTAATTTCTTACACAAGTATTCAATCTCCGATCAGCATTGGCGAAAAATTGGATACGACATCAACCTCTCTGCTTCAGCCACACCGCTCCGCTAATCGAAGTTTGGTTGAATGACTCCGGATCGTCTGCCATAGTATGTTCTACTCCAGCTATCTCTCGTTACACTCAGGGACTCGATGGGTTGAGTCCGACATTAATCCACATCCAAGAGAGATGGATGGCCTTGTTAATCTACAGGCGACTTATGTATAGGCCTGTGGATGATGGCATTGCATGGCAGTCACTGAAGC
Source organism: Chamaedrilus cognettii (assembly GCA_034695025.1). Lineage (NCBI taxonomy): Eukaryota > Metazoa > Annelida > Clitellata > Enchytraeida > Enchytraeidae > Chamaedrilus > Chamaedrilus cognettii. The sequence goes on along the minus strand of JAQIWG010004701.1, from coordinate 9,186 downwards.
AGTGAATATAACGTTAAATAAGAATAGTTGATAGACCATCAATATTTAGAATTTGCTATAAATCTACTGAAGCAGTGAATGTAAAGCTGTAACGTCGGTGCCTAAAACACAAGTCGTAAGTCGGCACTAATCAGCCTTTGTCTAATTTTAGTCGTCCCTTCATGATTCCCCAATCTTCTGCATTGAGACAATGGATTACACATACAGATACAGAAACTCTACCGGATATCTAGTAGCCTGCTTTTTATATTTTGGTTATTTTTCATAAAAAGTATTTATAGATTTTAGCGGAAGACGATTGACCGGCCGATCCATGATTTATCTGCGGCGATGTAATCTAATATACAGGGTGAGTCATTAAAAAACGCGCCCCTAGCGATATCGCAATAACTTCTCAAAGTTTTTATATTTTGGCCTAATTCTTTCAGGGTTTGTAGCTGAGATAATGTGACACAAACTCTGAAATTTTGCAAAAAGAGATTCGCTTCTGTTCAGAAGTTATGATACTTTTTCGAAAAGTCAAAAAATTACTTGAACCAAGGCAATAAAGCCTATTTAAAGAGCTACAAGAGCTTTGACGATCTGATGTTCCTTTGTATTATTTGGTGGCCCTGAAAATGGCCGATTTTCGTAATGATTGCACTGATCGTGTACTGATCGAAGATTGTCACAGCGGTATGGCCCGCCGCCTTCATCTTTCATCAAGATGGCGTGCCGGCCCATACCGTCCGCCAGGCACGGGATTGACTGGATCAGAACTGTTCGGATGTCATCAAGAAAGACGAGTGGTCTCCCAACTCCCCAGACCTAAATCCACTTGATTACCATGTGTGGGGGCGATGCTTGAAAAGTACCAGGCACACAAACCCAGGCCAAAGACCAAGGCGGATCTGAAAGCGGTACTGGAAGCGATCTGGAATGACTTATTGCAGAATCCGATTGAAAAAGCAATGCTCGCATTTAGAAAGAGGACGTGTGTCAGAGCAGATGGCGATCACTTCGAACACCAGCTTTAAATTGACGACTAACACAAATTGGCCCTTTCAAGGGCCACCAAGTAATACAAAGGAAATCAGGTCGCCCAACCTCTGGTAGCTCTTTAAATAGGCTTCATTGCCTTGGTTCAAGTAATTTTTTGATTAAAAAAAAAAAGTATCATAACTTCTGAACAGAAGCGAATTTCTTTTTGCAAATTTCAAAGTTTGTGTCACATTATCTCAGCTACAAACCCTGCAAAAATTAGGCCAAAATATTACAATTTGGAGAAGTTATCGCGATATCGCTAGGGGCACGTTTTCTTATTACTCATCCTGTATACTCCATCTAAAGCTTAGCTCTCATCCTATTTCTCTTGTTTCACGCAGCTCGATTCGCGCTTTGAATGACGATAGGCTGGCTAACATATATCTGCACAAACTCTCGCAGTTGCAGGGTATAGAGGCGACGTTTGTCAGACGGCCTGAAAACTCAAAGCGACGACGGTTCATTGTGGACGCAGCTTTCACTTGTTCAGACGCTCCTCGCGCTGTGGATGACGCCATCGTTGTGTCCTCTCTGTGTCCTCAGTGACCGCTCCGTAGAACCTTCTACAGATCAAAGGTCACACGGAAGAGGGCCAATGAATTAAGATTACTATAAATCTAGAATTGCTACGCCAGCAATACAGCTACTGGCTCACACGCCACCAAAAATAGGGATTGTCATAAGACAGAAAAAAAATGGCGGCATAGACTATTGGATGAGCTTTATTTTTTGCTAACACCACAAGGCGTGTGGAAATATATCTAAAACTCGCTTTTCATTACGGAAATAAAGATTATTCGTAAGCGTGTTTTCATCTTCCATCACACTAAATTAGAATAAATTTGCACAAACATGAGCGCGCGACAAAGTATAGAGTGGAAGAAAGTAGCTCTGTCATAGAGGCGAATGAAGAATCTCCACACCGAGAAGAACTATGGATTCTCTAGTAAAATAGGTTTAACCATCTCCGCTGTTTCGTTTCGCTGTTTCGTTTCGCCTAACTAACTGCAAGAAACTCGACCTATTAGGGATTGGTGGAGTTTTTAGCTGCGCATTTAGGCTATTAGGTGTAGAATTTTCAAAAGCCATAGCCTGCGCACGGCGTATTGTCAAACAGGACGTCACTAAATTACTATGTTAAAAATACAGATAGTTATTTTAGGAACTAGGCTTAATGGTTCAGAAATCGGCACGACAATGTAACGTCATTTAAGTCGCTTGCTTTCTGTTTTATATTACTTGACGGACAAGTTGAAATTACGTGCCACAAATTCATCCGAAAAGCCTTAGACCGACTGATTGACCTACTTGAAACGTTGAAATACTTTCAGTTCTGTTAGACTGCATTTTACTTGATAAGTTAGCGGTTGAATTCCCAAAAATCCCCTCTGTAAAGTTTATCGAGACAGTGCGAGTCCTGCAGGTTGGTAGTTGGTACATTCCACCGCAGCTTGAGACATGTCAGAGATGGAGATCCCTACAGTCCAGAACGACCGGAAATTAAGGACTTGCTGCGGAGACCGGGAATAATTTTCGTCCCGTTTCCCTAACTTCCGCCTGGAGTGGAGTGTGAGAAAGAATAAAGCTGAAGGAATTCGCTCGGGCTACTTTTAAGACTATAATTATAGTCTTATGAGAATGAAGTTTTTATTTTGAACACGCTAATTAAAAGCATTTTGGCATTGACAACTCGATTGCATGGAATAATATTGTAGAATGCAATTAGTTCTTACAGTACATTTTATTTCAAAAATATATGACTACGGCTGCCTAAATTCATTTTATTCGAACGCCATGAGGGCGACAATTATTGCACAGTGTACATAGCCTACAATTGTAGCCTAGCTGGTAGATTCAAGATAAAATAGGCCTGTTCATAATTAATCATGACATTGTTCACAATTGCACACTTTTATTTTTGGCTAGTTTCAATGAAAATTTCTCAAGCAACGAGGAGTAAAAAAAGTGCAGTCTTCTTTTTCATTGGGCCTGGCTACTGTAGCACGGTGAGTCGATCGTAACAATCATTCTGAAGTTATCGTCACTCCAAACTGAGCAGGGTGCTCTAAATCATCCATGAACTATTACAAAATGCAAAACAATGCAATCTTCCAAATAATGAAAGTCCAACAGAAAGCGCTCAATTCGTTCTAGCTGCTGACAAGGAGCTTTTCCAATCACGTGATAGTATCCCATCGTGCAGTGCGACGCAATGATTTCGTCATTAGACTGGACACTCGTCAGTGGTGTTGACTTGAGGCCGAATGACGCTGAATGGCACTCGGTCTGAGCGATTTTATCATCGCAGGCCTAAAGCTGGATTGACAGACCACTATCGTCTTTTGTAGACACAAAACTTTGTCTGTATCAGGCCTGTGTGGTTTTACGTTTCCGAAGTAGCCTCGCTTATAGGCCTACATATAAATTGCATAATTATTTTCGTAACTTTAGTCAGTATTTAATAATTAAATTACAATAGCTTTGAGTCTTTGACGCTGGCAGAAGTTGATACGTTTGAAGGCGTATTTGTGCACAGTAGCCTACTGCAGCTGCAGTCTCAGTGGTAGAATTTAAGAACACGTTAATCTGCAATCTAATTAAACCTGACACGCCTTCAAAGGCGCATTCAGATTCAGCGCGGAAGGATTCAGCTAAAAATCAATGCATTTTGTACAGACGTGAAGTCACGGAGCCAGATAAAAACGCAAAGTTACAAACGTTCTTCTTTGTCTCGGCGACGCGTGCATTCATCAATACAATATTAATCCCATAGTATGCTATAGAAGACAACACTAGCCCGATCTAACTGAGAAGGCAAGATTTAAATGCGCTCATCATGTGACATACACATGTATGTCCTTTGCCTTTTATTATATTGCAGCGATCGCAAATTGTTTCGCGTACTCCATCATCGACTCAACCATGGTGGCCCACCATCGTTCAATTTTATAATAACCAAGGTCTGCGAGGGTGTGATTATAACGAGCAACACGCCCTGGCTTCCGGCGAAAATAAGTATCAACTTGAAACCTCGCGAGGCGTCTAGGGAGCGCAGTCAAGCGGACCAATCAGCGAGCACGCTCCTAATTGAAATGAGAAAATTATTCGGATGATGAGCAATGCGAGTCTCCATGCGTAAAACTATAGACGGGAAGGAGGTGAAGGAAAAGGGGCGGATCCTGACATGTATATCACCAACTGATGGGTAAGCCTATAGCCAGGGGATATCAGTAGACGAGTCATAAAATATGATTATTTGAATGATAGAACAAAAGAATCCATAAAAACCAACAGACGATTTCAAATTGACACCTAGTTAAAATGCCAATGACAGATGTTTTACATACCCAGCACACTATTCACAAATAATATTACCCCAGCAAGTCAATTTAGAAAAAAAAACTTGCAGCCCAGAGCTCCCGGGGCGAGTCGTAAAAGGCGACTAAAGAGGGGGTGCGGCTTGTGTGTATAACCCTCCCGCACATAATCGGACTGTAATAGTCTTCGTTACTACACACGGCCCTTAAACTACAACCCCTCGCTCGCAAATAATATCTCTGGGGTATACTACATTGGGTTTACATGGAATACAAACCGACTTGCGATCGTGGGTACGATCACGTGCGAGCGCTATAATGTAGAGAGAAGATGTTGCGATCAAACTGCGAGACAGCGCTATGAAGACATCGCAGTAAAACACAGCTCGGCCATTATACGCGTCTCTGAGCGCAGGCACCTACACGGGGGTGGGGCAGCCCCTATACGCAGCCATATCGCTCGGGGATCAGACGAGATTCGTTTCGCTTGCTGCTCCCCTAACCGCAGGGGGCGCAACCAGGCATGGATTGGACGGGATTCCTCCCTCAAAAATAGTAGTAACCATCATCTAGAAATAATTATTGTGATCCTTTGTGATGCAGGGCTGAGTTAACCCCCAAATCTGGCAAAGCTAGATTCTCAAAAAGGTTGTTTAACTCTCCGGCCCCCCCCCTTACCCCCCACTTTTTCCCCCAACATTGAACCTTAATAACTCCATGCTGTAAACCTACAACGTATTGTGAAAAACTGGACACAACAACAATTTATGTTGTAGTATTTAGAGACACATTCCAGCATCTGACTGCCCATCCCCTTCTCCCTCTGTCAGACAAACTAGCGCCCAGGGATAAAGCTCCCCCCCTCCCAACAGAGGAAAAAATTCAGCTACGTTACGGTCCAGCGGAGCGGAGCGCAGAGCGCGGCACGCTCGGGGAAAAGATTTCTCGCTCCGAGCGATGGATCGAGACAAGGATAACGAGAAATATTACGACACGCTCCGAATTGTATTGGCAGCGGGCGTATTATCTAGAGTCTCAGCGGAATCGAGAGTATTAAATGCACCGGGGGCGTAGGATTCGAATTAATCGAGATTGAGAATGAGATGGCAAAGAGCAATGTTCAGCTATGTCACGCGGGCTCGATGAGATTGCGAACAGTAGGTCTATTTAGAAACAATCTCTTTTGGGATACGGCGCTGAGTCATAAAAAATTGATGCTGTATTGGGGCTTGAAGCTTGTCCGCGTGTAGGGCGGGATCAAAAGCAAACGTTTCTGAAAAATTAAACGATAATGTTAAACGTCTGTTGCGCGGTAACCTTATTGAACGGTAAGCAAATAATTTAAAATGCTAGGTATCTGTAGGCCTATGCCTATTTCGATCTAAAAGGGCGCATAGAGCGTCGCATTGTTTATTGTATGACGCGCTTCTGCAGCAGCGATATAGCTTCGTACACTATAAAAACGGCGACATAATTATTTGAAACATAAATTTAACGCCCATTTTGCCTTGGGATACCGTCGTTGGGTATCCCTCGATGGTTCCAAGGGTCAGAAACACGTTCGATGCTCTGTATACAACCCCCCTCAACGCCCACTCCCATTCCTCCACGAGACAGCCGTGGACTCATCGCCACGGCGTAGCAGGCTACTTTGTAATTCCTGCACGCACGCCGCTACATTTATCAGCGCTGCTCCGCTAGGGCAGCAGTCGGTAATAGACCCAGAACGGACACATTAACGCCGTTCAACGCAGATTTACGTCCCACCGGATAGCTCGACCGAGCCGCCGACGCGATCCAGAAGCGCATCTTGGATTGTCAAAATCCACGCGTTCACATTCGAATTGACGAATTGAAATTGACAAATTGGAAAGATGACGATTGAAAATGTCGGCTGTTCGCACGGACAGGCGTTCTATAGAATTTAAACTTTGTTCTTTGAAGTCAGCCGACAGCGCTCTGCGCTGGGTGCCTCTTGATTATCTACATTGGTTGAGATATTGGTCGAGTTCTTTGCAGTTAGTTTGGCGAAACGAGACGGCGAAACGAAACAAACAATTGAAGGTTTTTAATTTCACTGCAGAAAGATCCGATGGAGATCCGTGTATCGGCAGTTGAAAGATAGCTACTTGAAGCCTTGCATTGGTGATAGAAATAACAGTCAAGCGCTTGTCGTGGATGAAGTTGATCGAAAGCGAATTCTGTCCAGGCCTGTATAGCCTATATCAACTTTTCGCACTTGGAGCCACAGACGTCATTGTAATCTTCTACACATCGAATAATTTTTAACATTTTAATGCGATATTGCGCGTAATTGTCGGGCTCTCGCATTAACCCCATGTGAAAATTTTACCCGTGTTGGAGACACATGAATTCCCTCGACGCCCGCGCAAAATGTGCGGTCTTGGTGCCTTGAGCAGCGAAGAAAAAGTGTTATGCTCAAGAGTCACCATTGGCCTACACATCGGCTTACGCCTTTTGATAAGTCATCGCCTTCTCTTCCAGTGGTGCAAAAGAAGCGAATATGAAATTATTTGTTGCATATAACGAACAGCGAAACGAAATAGCGAAACGAAATAAGCGATGATTATGTCTACAGTTGCATCGAACATGCAACTATAGGCTGAGCATTTAACAGCTAGTAAGCTCAGTATAGTACATGCAGCTCTTGGCTACTACTGAGCTTGTACTACTGTTATCCAGATCTTACAACCCTCACTGGTGCTGGCAATGCCTGGCATTAAGGCTAATTTTGGGGCGGGGGGGGGGGGGTTAGTCAAGGGATTATTCGGTGGGCCAGAAGCATTATGAGCACTCTTGGCGCCCTGGAGCTGTGTGTAATTAATTGAACGACTCCGTCGAGCTTAATCAACATTAACGCCCGAGCGAAAGCTGGCCCCTATAGTTGTGGCGTACTGCGTCGAGTCTTCGGTTGGTGTTTGCAGTATTCGCTCTTTTTAGCCTAATAGTGATCTGCAGACTCGTAAACGTGCTAGAGCTTTCAGGGCCTCTTTTATTAACTGATTACCCGTGCAGCATTGTTGGACAAAATAATGAACCTGATGACCAGACACGCTGTCAAAACTACAAGCTCAAAGTCAACGCTTGATTGACAGTAACAAACTAACCAGTCAAAATCTTGAACATAGAGCCCTCTATTTCCTGATCACCAATCTTTGCTTCAACAGAATTGCCAATCTAACATCATATCCTGTCGTCTGGTAAACCACAATGAAGGTATGCAGTGGTCTTCTCTCATGCATTCTATCATCCGGCCAATCACTTGTCAAAATGGACAGACGTTCTTTCTTTTTGTCACTAACCACCCCTCCCCCCTCAATTCCCACTTTCCGCTGTTTGGATTCATTAGCCGAGACGAGCGAGATTACTGAACGAGGCTTGGCATGCATGCAGCGAGCGGTAGCAGCAATTAGATGGATGCCTCTGATTGCGCCAAAAAGACAAAGACGCGTAGATTGTTGCTCGGGATTGTTGTTCGGGATTGTCCGAAAAAGTTTATAGCCTACCAAACGTCCGTACCAATACGTGGATGTTTTTTCACTGCCGTGTTTTAGATTGCTTGTTAAAGCACAAATCTCTTTTAGGGCTATGTAGGCAGCGCCTAACTGATTCCAAGAGCAAAAATCCTAGAACATTTAGACCCATTCAAACCAAAACTCACTAAAGCGTGCACTTCGAATTCTCTCGCGCAGAAATCGTATGATTTAAATGTAGGCTGCGACACTACGAGCTATTACTCACACACTGCGTCACTGAGCTCTGTGGTACTGCTTAAATTCTAACGGTCACCGTGAACTTTCATGCCAACAGAAATAACAACACTTTCTCGAACACTTTCCACACATCTAGACAACAAAGAATTGCTTTGCGGCCCAAGAGCTCCCTTGGCTTGTCGTAGAGGCAACTAAAGAAGGAGCATCAGTTTTCTGCTCGGCCGCGAGGCACTGTATCGGACAGCCATAGTCGTGTTCGTAACTACAGGCGATCCGTAATAAACTCTGAAACTGCCTCCTACACATTCTAAAATACGAAAATCGAATGCAGGCCCAGGCTACGCTTCCAGCTGCCATGCATTCCACGCAGCCGTTCGAACCGACGGCTTCGACCAAGCTATGCACGTTGTCCTTAGACAACGCCTCTCCTGCCGCCGCCGCCGCCGCCGCCGCCGCCGCCGCCGCCGTCGCCGCCGCCGCTAATTCCTGAACCAACACGCCGCGCAGATTGAAGATCAGCGTTGTTTGTGTCCGCCCCTCCCCCACCCTCCCCCCCACCACGGGGGCGGCAGGACCATCGCTCGATCGCCGCGCTCGATCGAGTCGATCCGTCGGAAATCAATACGCAGCCGACTCGCCGCGAGAGCGTCCAAGTCCTCTTGTCCCTCCCCCCTCCTCCTCCCCTTACCCTCATCCTCCCCCCCCACCCCCCGCCCGCTACCCCTCCCCTCGCCGAATATCCATCGATAAACGTCCGATCGTTCGTACACGTCAGAGTCGGCTGTGTGAATCAGAGGGAGTGGGGGCGGGGGGGGGGGGGTAGGGATCAAGGGTATAGGCCTACTAGTCCGCTTGCAATCTTTTTATACGTCGAGTTCGTACGTCATTGGTCAAATTCATGGTTCTCCGACTTCATTCGAGATCCGCCGTTGATATGCTTTCTTCTCACGGAGAGGGCAGAATCATTATTTATTGAGTAGCAACGGTTAGCAGAGTTTTTGGCGCACTCCCACTGCTCGTGTTTTTAGACCTGTAATATACACCGTGTCCCGATGAAAATGACCACACTTTAAACTTGTCATAACTCGGTCAAAACTTATCAGATTGGTCTG